>JANEHU010001746.1:0-35448 GCA_027563435.1 Nasonovia ribisnigri
GAAACAATTTGACAACAAAATACATTACATACATTACAATCAGGCCGGCCAAAAGCCGGCCGCGACATATCAACCTAACCCATCACCAAATGAAATAGTAGCAAATATAATGACAACATATATACCTACGTAAGTTATAAGTATACAGTATTTATGAAATAAGAGTGTTTTACACTTACTATGGACCATAATATATAACAATATGAAAAATATCAAGTTTGTTAATTTTCAGTTAAACTATAATTTCAGCATACGATTTATAAGATACGCGGCCAGAAATGAAGCAATTTGACGATAGGATACATTACATACATTACAACCAGGCCGGTCAAAAGCCGGCCACGACAGACCCTTACCTAACCCATGACCAAATTAAATATGCCATCACCGTCTATCTTCTTACCCTTCCTAGTAGTTCCTCCTCCAGTCACCATCTCCGGCTCCGACACACACGGCAAGCACCTCGATCTGCGGCCAAGCTTTCCAAGGTCCGAACCGCCCGGCCGAGTGCCTATACAAGCTGCAGAACGAACACGTGCCGGTTTTCGCGGACGCGGGCTGCATTTCCGCGATCGTGGTCCTTTGGCAAAGGCTGATTGCAAGACTCGTCCACTTGCCGATCCTGATCCCGCGGCTGCTGCCACTGCTGCTGCATGCCATAATTATCGCCGTCGAGTACATCCTCCTGCTGAGTCGAAAGCATCTGCCGGCTGAACCGCAGTCGGCCGTACGTTGTAGTGCACTGCGCCGTCGTCGGGGCCCAACAAGAACCCCGGGGCGTCCTGGTCCGACTGTCCACCGTGATCCTCTCGTTGTCCTTTGAGCAATATGTCTGAAGACGGCGGCAATGGACATTCCCCGATTTCAAACCAGCGTTTTTACTGTTTCAGACAAACGCTTTAAAGCTAAACAATGTCTTGGATTAATTAAGAAAAATAATAATATATGGATTAATAATGATTATATTATTATTTTATTTTTTGTTCATAACTTTTAATAATATTATACCTATTACTAAATATATAACTAATATGGCCAGCGCAGAACGATGTTTTTCTAAGTTAAAACTAATCTAATTATATTTAAGGAAATCAATTGACTTAAGAAAAGCTAATTTCTCTTGCAATATTATTTATTGAAAAAGACATACCTTGAACTATAATGAAATAATAAATGAATTTGCGAAAAATAAAGCAAGGGAGGTCAACTTTGTATAACTTATGTGAGCGTTAGCGTTCAGTGTATTTTTAGTGTGTATATAATATTTTAATACTTTAATTTTTAAACAAACTAATGTTTAATTATAAAGTATACTTTTAATGATGTATTATATTAATTTGTATAATGTGTAAAAATTTGCCGACTAAAAAATCAAAATTACTGCTTGCCAACTTACAAATAAGAAAAAAAAAGGCCTTACCAAAACAAAATTGCCCCTGGCCTCGTTCCACCCTAAGGCCGGCTCTGGTAGTACCTAGTATATAAATGATAAATTATATGTATAGCTTTGATAAAACTGGTATTTCAATAAACTAAGCCAGCTATGCGATACTCGTTTTGTAACAAACCGTTTTGTGTAGGTATTGTTGTCTGTTGACAGAGTTTACGTATACAACTTTATATTTAATTTTTTGAGCAATTTTAGATTCTGAACGTATCGTATAATATTATTGTATTGTATTTACAATAATGAGGGTTTTTTTTCTGTCCGTCATAACCTGCATATTTGCAAATAGAAAAGTGAATGTAGATGTAAAAATTAAAAATTCCAAGAAATTTAAGAGAGCGTCGGCACAAACAAAAAAAAAAGGGCGGGTAAGTGTATGTCGCTCTGCTGTACAGTAGGTTACAAGTGAGTCACTGTAATGGATTGTGTTAGATTTTAATCCAATGATATAATATCATTGAATAAGAAAAACGATTCTGAGCGAAGACGGTCAGTCAGTCTATAATATCTTACTAAGTCTAAATGTATTTGATGATATTATTGTGAATAAAGTAATTAATTTTAGTATTATAGGCATTAGTATTTACTATAGTTGGTTAAATTCATTTTTCTCAAAAAAATTATATTTTAAAATGCCATTGCGTGTATATAAAATATAACAATATATTCTAAAAGTTTCATATACCAACAAATAATATTTTTAAATTATATCAAAATAACTAAAATCATTATTCTTGATTTAAATATGAAATTTTGTCTAAATTTGAAATTAAAATGTCTGTAAAAAATAAATGTGTTGATATATTTTTTAGATTTTTTGGTTACAGTATGATTTATTTATGAGAATTTTTGTTTTAAATTTTCAACACTTAGTTATAAAAACTGAACATTTTATAATTTTTTAATTACAATGATGGTCAAAAGTCAGTAGTTTTCATGAGCGCCTGGAAAAACAAATGAAAAATTAAGGAAAAAACGGGAATTTTTACGGAAAACCAATTTTCGACAAAATCGATTTTGGTTTTTGGTATAACTCTAAAAGAAATGACCGTAGAGACATGAAATTTTGACCGAATGTTTATATATGCATTTTCTGCACACCATAGCATTTTCAAAATATTCTGACTTATTTTGAGCTGTTAACGGACATTTTCAGTTTCCAATTTTTTTAGTTTTTTTTTCTATAAATGTCAATAAAATTTTATTTGTTGGGTAAAAAATCTTGAAAATTTAATAGTAGGCTTCTAATATATAGTTTCAATGGCAGATGAAAAATATTGAAAATCCGTAGTCACAATTTTTATTTATATGTAATCAAAGTTCAAATTTTGACAAAATACGTAAAAATGACGAAAATTTGCAATTTATTTTGAGTTAGAAATTCATAAAATTTTTCTTTTTAAATCTAAGATTTGAAAATGTAATACAAGATTCCTCATAAGTTTGCCTAATTTTATCAATAAAAAAAAGTTTATAAGCAAGTCATAATAAATTTTTATGAGCATTTTAAGTTCAAATTTGTACAAGATTCGATATTCACTCGATTTCTCATGTAGCGATTTTCTTATTTTGTTGCAATTCAAAAACAAATAACTGTAGATGCATGAAAATTTCACTGAATGTTTATATAAGCTATTTCTATACACCATCTAATTTTTAATATATTTTGACTGTTTTTCAGCTTTTTATGGACGATTTCAATTTTCAAATTTTTTAGTTTTTTTTTCTATTAATATCAATAAAATTTTATTTGTTGGGCCAAAAATAATGAAAATTTAATACAAGGCTCCTGATATATTATTACAATAGCAATTGAAAAATATTAAAAATACATAGGCACACATTTTTTTTTATAAGCATCATTTAAAGTTCGAATTTTGACAAAATTCATCAAAATCTCGAAAATTATCAATCATTGTAATTAAACAATTATAAAATGTTCAGTTTTTTAACTAAGGATTGAAAATTTAAAATAAAGATTCTAATAAATAGTACATACTGTAATCAAAAAATCTAAAAAATATTAAAACACAGTTATTTTTACAGACATTTTAAGTTCAAATTTGGACGAAATTACATATTAAAATCAATTTTAACGAGTAAAAGTATATATTATAATATTTTTCTAGCATCACTGATAATTTTAGGTTAATAATTAAATAATATGAATAATATTAATTCAACTTAGCAGCTACCGTAAAATAACAATATCAATATAATTTAAAATATCCTAGACTGTCATACCGTCTCCGCTCAGAATCGTTTTTCGTATACAATGATATTATATCATTGAATTCAAATTTAATACCATCCATTATAGTACAGTGATCTACTTGTAGCCTACTGTACAGCGGAGCGACATCCACTTGACTCCCTTTTTTTTACATATTAATTTGCACCTATTCCAATATATTTTTTACCATTTAAAAATGTATATGGTATTTACACAACAATGACATACTTGACAACTACTTTACAGTTGAGCGGCATACACTTGCCCACCTTTTTTTATTTATGCTTCAAGATGATAAGCCATATAAAATAAATATAATAAATAACGACAATCAATAAACAAATAATAAAATTCATTTAAAAATGAGTGCAAAAATTTTGTTATCAGCCGGGTATCGAACCACATACATTTATTACCTGTTGATTAAAAGCAACTATATTAGAATAGCCAATATTTTTCGAAAAATTACTGAACAAGAATGTGAAAAAGAGATATGAGTCCCTAATCTAACTCTCCAGTGGCACTTCTACCTCCTACTACAGTTGGCTTCAGAGGGTTTAGCTTTCGGAGAGCTTATTTATTTTCAGCACATCTCACGATCGATAACGCAATCAGACGTACAAGTTTCTATTAGCTATTTTTTGAGTATTTCAATACATGATTTGTTTGTTCTCGTGTCAACGAATTAAAACTATTAACTATAGAATGTAGCTATCCGGAATTATATAGTTCTTAATATGATAGTTAAAAATATATTATAACATTATGTAAATAATGTATAATTATGAATATCTATAGTTGGTAGGTCCTTAATTTTGGGATGTAAAAATTAAATCTCTCATTTCCTATACTTTTTAAAACAATCTGCAGGAAGAACAAAATTAAAATTAGGGAAAAACTGGAAATTGTGTGCAAAATCAATTCTCGATAAAATCAATTTTATTTTTTTAATGTTCTTGAAAAATAAATAACCATGGAGAAGAGATGGTGAACTAAGGCACGCGCACGCTATTTTAGTGACATTCCACACACTCAACTTGTTTTATTATCATTCAAGCTATGGATGAAGAAATATTTTAAGTTTAAAAAAGGGGCCATCAAATTAGTTGATACACAGTTAAAATAAAATTCAAAAGCATTTTTATTTGACACGTGTGTGTAGAAAAGTTCACCATCCGTGCGGCGTAGAGACTTGACAATTTTGATATTTTTCTGGCACTATTTAAAGTAAAATTAAAATTCAGGCTTTGAACCCACCTGAAAGAGATCTTATCTTTTAGATAACAAAAAAATAAGAAAAATTCGACATACCAATGATAATTTGACCAATCGCAGTTTTTCTTGTGAAGTTATTTTTAATATTATTGATTTATAACATTTTTTGAACATTCTAAGGTCCTAGGGCATAAGGGTTACTTTTTTAAATGCTAATTGTTTAATGTTAAAAATATTAAATAGTGTCACATTGCTACATTCAGTTAAGTTCGACTCTAAATCTCTTGTTTATTTCGCACAGGTTTTCGTGTTATATGTTGTTATAACGTGTACGCAAGTCAATTGTCCTGCATAGATTATAGTCTATAACCTTAATTTATGTATTTTCTTAAGTGTTTATTGATCATAAATCACAATGTTAAAAAAAAATAATGCTACCCTCTCTGCAATCAGCCAGGTATAAACACAGTTGTCAGAGATGTCAAATGGACTAATAAATAATTTGAAGAGCGTGCCAAAAACACGTACGTTGACAATACTACGAATACAAATTGTTTAATTGTATATTTCTTTAGACTTAAGAATCAAAATGTAATATTAATCAAAAATCTTAAATAGGTATGCATTTTATTTATTTGATTCATTTATTCGTTTTTTCTCCACTTTCGAAATACTGCTATAGATAGTTTCACTATACATAGAATTACATAATTAAATCATTTCATATGTTTTTTTTAATATTTTCTACAGTTTTACAATAAAATAATATCTTTATACAGTTACTAGTTGATCCCGTATACTTCGTTTCCCGTTAAAAGTGCCAACTCTATATTATGATTTAAACTTTGTTCAATTCGTTATTTAATATTCGATGTGTAGTGCTTAAAGCTTAAAAATGTTCATCGATCTTCTCAAATCTCTAAATACTTGTGCAAGCACCACTTTAAAATGCGAATTTTGGAAGATGCTTTCTTAGTACACAATTACATGGTGGTACGGAGGTACCAAAAAAATTTCAAGCTTTAAGCTCGATTTTGATCAGTCAGTTAATCGATCATCCCGCTAAGCAATCCCGCCCGGTGTTGCCCGTGAGACACGATTATGCAAGTGCGTATACTTCCAGATAGGCAGACCCCGATAGGTGCGTAGGTACGTAATTACGAATGTTTTCACACTGTTTGTGATGGGCATGTGTAGGTTCTTGGGACAACGATCGAAAAATTAGCGTTGGAATATCTTTTTTACTAAATTTATATGATTTTGACCGAATATAATATGCAGGTCCAAAATCATATTCAATCATAACCAATATCAACCTTAAATATAATAAACAAAAATACAATATATATTGTTCGGTTTATTTTTTTGCTGGACAAATGGCGCGGGAATAGCTACCTCTCCACCAATTTTCGTCCAAATCGGTTAAGCCGTTCTTGAGTTATAAACAGTGTAACTAACACTACTTTCTTTTATATATAAAGATGTACCTAATGTAAATACTCGAATATTAACTCACTTCCCAGGATCCAGATACAATAATGAGTGGTTTAATATAATGGGAATGCGTCGACAATGTTTCGTGTTTGTGGCTGTCGTATACAACTGACAGTTCAACAATCTAGCTACAAATTAAAAACTAATGACTGAAGGGTTATAAGAGTGTTTATTATTGTGTTTACGAAGAAAAATAATAATAAATGTCTACGATCGCTTGTTATACAATATAATGTACAGGTATATTACATCGTCGACGGCGGTGGCGTGCAGTATACGTCTTACTGCAACTACTTAGGCATTAAGACAGACGCGTGATGACAATAATAATGTGATGTACCTATTATTTCCAAAGGCGGTGGTGAATATAACGAAGACAAATAATCGATTATACATTACTATAATAATATTGAACCACACATTTTTTTCTCTCCTGTGTTTTTAGAGCATCTGCAGTGTGCTAGTGTGTGTGTGTGTGTGTGTGCGCACGAGTTGATTGCCCTCGATTATACCGTTATGTGAACCACTGACATTCTTCCATCTCAGCATTGCAGCCGGCGACCACTAGCCCTGTCGCGTGCTCTTATCCGTTATCGTAATTTGTAAATCGTAGATTTATCTTTTGAAAACAATAGGCTAACCAGCGATTGCCCTCGTATGTCTACAAGCAAACACACACACACAATATTATACGTACTGACATGAATAATATTGAATATATAAAAAACATTTTTATACGTACGCTCCTCGGAACTCGATCGCAGACACACACGAATGCGTGATAGATACATACAATAATCACGAGACGTACCTGTCACCGTGTACAGCATACATGATTGGTAACATTATTATGGTAATGCGGTGATGACTAATGACAACGACGATGATGGTACATTGGAAGATTCGAGATCGTCGTTGTTATGATGGCGCCGAGCTTAATTGGAACACCGAAATACCATTATTTCGTCTATCCCGCATTGCTACGTAGCCTGTACAATTCGAATATAGACCTAATCGACGAAAAAAATATTGGTGTTTTTTCTGGGCATGGCCTTGTTGCGCCTAAAATAAACTTAGAATTTTAGGGTCAGTAATAATTGTGGTGCTTATATCTTACAGTAATTTTACAATTTTCCAGTCAATAACAGGGAAGACCTAATAGGAAGACCTGAAAAAAAACCTATTATGCTACTTAAACGTATGACAAAAATTGTGAAAATTATTTGATTAAGAAATATACTCATGTCAGGAAATTCTCAAAAATAATATTTTGAAAATTTTTATGTTCTAAATTAATTTACTCAAGAAAATATCGATATTTTAAAAAATTCTAAAAAATAAACTACATGACTTACATAAATGCTTTATTATCAAAATTGTTCCTATAGTCAGATTTGAAATATTTTATTTTCAGTAGGTATAAAAAATTTTTTTTTTTATATTATACGTGTAGCGCATACGACAACAATTTATATGCTTAAAAAAAAGTTTTACAATATTGATTAGAACAAAAGTTATTTTATCTATCTGTCTGCAGGTCTTCCTGTACACTCTGTACATCAATTATTCGAAAAACACAACAATTATTATTGACTTGTGGCTAATATCCTATAATATTATATATAATTGTTATCATCGAACTATACTATAAAATATAAATTTGAGTGATAGACGAATTTTCTTTATCGGTATGACCGACGTTACATATTAATCAGCTCAATGCAGATAGTTTTATAGTGATTTATAAAATTGTAATTACATATTTTTATATATTAGGTATATATTATAAATGTACTTAATATTAACGATTATAGTATTACAATTGGCAAAATTGGCAAACAAAATTTTTATTAAATCCGAAAATAATATTTATTTATATGGGAAGATACCATAGGTACTATAAATAATTTTTATTAATACACATTTTTATAAAAGTATATTATAATATAAACTACCAAGTATAGAATAATATTATAATGTATTAAATTGTACCAGGTACCAATATATTTTATGTACATTAAATTACCTATAAATGTATTATTAATGTTTATGTTCATTGCGATATTCCAATAAAAATAATCCCATAACATTATTTAACTAATGACATAAAAATCACTGGGTAGTAATCAACTTTAAATAATACCAGAACGCGTAAACATATATTATGTACATTTATAGTATATATTATGTAATATCTTATTAGTTTATGTGCTATTTAATAAAATAAATATTATCAGGCTGTTATTTAGCACAATTGGTCTATCAACCCTAAAAGTTACCAATTGATACCTATATGAATAGGCCTATCTAAGCGCAATGGGTAAACTTCATTTTTTCTATTTCATCTATGCCTACAGTCTACAGACTCTACACATTAACATTTTCGGTCAAAAGTCTGTCTGTATAATATAGTTTATAAAATAATAGAATTATTTATTCACACGTGACATTTTAATCGTTAAGTATAAAATAACTGTACCTACAAGTTTTTATACATACCTATATTGCTACATACACAGCCATCATCATAATTTTATTATTTTTAAATATTTAAACATAAATTACCTGTTTTAAGTTTTAATATCTACTTATTATGTGATTTTATATTTAAAAACTAAATATAGTAAATAGATTATACTGAGAAAAATGACAATACTTTTACGACGAATTCTATAGAAATAGTTGTGTGTTTACTAAAAAAATATATTATGTGTACGTATATAAATATGGGTATTAATCTTATCGTAATATTATGGTCTACTAATCTGCTGTACACGGACTGTCGGATCTACTACGTCGCGTCTATTAACTATTAATATTAATCGTTTAATAGCGGAGGAAAATAATATAGCGTTTTTAAAGGAAAAAGTATTACGTCTTAATCAAATAGACTCGTTATTGTATTTTTAATAAGATACTTAGATATAACAGCATCCGATGTGTACGTTTGTTTATTATTGAATGATGTTTAACTAGATAATATAAGTTTATTTTTTTATTATTATTAACTACATAATATTATTGTTCATACATTTATTTATTTATTTATGTTTTAATAATTAAATTATTCAACTAATACAGTAAACTGCGGCATATGACGTATAAAAACGTGAGGTAAACCGCATATATTATGACGTACCTTAAGGTAAAACGTTCGGTAGACCGCATACTATAATAATACTCAAATAGATACACCATCAAAAAACGTATCTTAATCCGGTCCCGAAAATATCAACAACAGTTAAAGACAAAACAAGACCTACCAAGGTTTAAAACCTACCTACCTATTCAAATGTATTAATATATATATATTTTAATTAATCTTTTGGCTTCAGTAGCAGGGTCTATTAACTTTATACATATCGATTACAATATAATGGGGACTATTTAGATTTTTATTGAAATTATTTTTGTAAACTCTATTAAATAACTTTTAATACATTTTAGTATTTTAAATAGGTACACATTTTAAATGAATTTCAAAAGTATTTATTTAACAAATATAACTTTTAGCATCTACGTCATAAACAATACAAATTATTTTTAATAAATTGTTTTTAATTCTGAGTAAAACAAACAAATACAATCTAGTATAAGAAAATTTAAGAACAAAAATGTTTAGCTGTTTAGCAACTGTCTTTAGTGCATCTACCAAATATAGAAGTAATATTGGTCTATGGAGTTTAAATACACACTCAATTTTTTTTCAAAGCACAACCAAAAAGCGACTCTTGGCACAGTCTGATCATCATGTCGTAATGAGTGTGACATAATATTATACTATGTCATAGTGATCTTCAGTAATTTTTTTTAATCTATTTACTCGTCTGTAATAATGACTTATCACGTTAAATTTCAAGTATTTGTTATAGGCATATAGGTAAATAAGTATCGATGAAACGAACAAAAAAATAATTACATTTACGCGCAAAAACTTAATAATTAAACGGTTACACTGGATTTTAGAAATAAACTATGTACACACTACACGCCTCCACTTGAGTTAACTATAGATAAAAGGTATGTATGAAAATCGATGTTATATTATTTTATAACAACGGTCTGGTTATTAAAAAAAAATAACCAGTACTGTGATAAACAAAATATACGCCTCTAAAAGTGGTATTCGTTAAAAGCCATTACTTTTTTGGTCAGTTTTTACGGTCCGTTTAATCTACTATCAAAGTACTTACCTACCTACCTACCTACCTAATAACAAGAAAATTAGATTTTCAAACTTGTACACTTAAATTGTAAATCCGGATCTAATTCTCACAAATGTACGTTAGTTTAACAGGTTATTACAAACTAAAAATAAGCCTTCGAAACGATGACACCTACACTAGAACCACTGCCATAGAATATCTATCATAGCCATGAAATGAAATGATTACTTTTAAGTTAATACTTCACGTTGTAAAAAAATTTTTAGTTAAATAATAATTCAAAATCATCTTTTTTTTTGGTCGTTAAATACCTACTAATTGAATACTGATGCCCCCTGAAAAATAATTCTTCTCTACAACACTGCCTTTAACCCTTATGAAAAATCAATGTTGTGTAAATTGTATTACGTTATATATCCGTGCATACTATAATATACCACGAAAACAAAATTGTACACACCATGGAAACGATACAACTCTAAATTAATTTCGAAATGTATTGAAAAATATATTATATATAATATGCATATAAAGAGACGATATTATTTAACCTATGATTTTCCTTTTTTATATCGTTATTGTTATTACAATTAATTAATGGCATGACCTACTTTTCTAACTTCGTAAAGCATTTGGATCTCAAGGTAAAATTCGTTCAAGAAGCACCAAAATTATTTTATAAATGTTTCCACAGTAATTATATCACCCACCCGAACCCACTTGTAGAAATTCTACCAGTCCCTATTATTCCCGAAAAACCCCAAAAGACTTCGTGAACGCAAAATGGTGGCGTGACTTTTTAGATATAAGACTTAACAATCAAAATGTACAACAAAAATAAACCAATTCATACCATCATTCGTACACTATTTTTATAACCTAACCTAACCTAACCCATCCTAAGATAAACTACCTATTAAGAAAATTAAAAATTACTTCTTAGAAGTAACCAGTATATAGGTACTTGGATTCGATTTTTTAATCATCAAACATGACTATTTGACAATTTGGATGCACTCTATCAACAAAGAAGTGATCATAGAAAAAAATATTGAAAAAAAAACATCATTGTTAAATCAATAATACATTATACACTTAAATCAGAATTTAAAATTGAATGCTATCGAAGACTGTAAATGTCACTGCAGAACAATATAAAATTATTGAATATGACCTTCTGCTGACTGCAGCTTCATACCAATATAAACACTAAAAAGAATGATAATTAATATTAGTACATTATACACTATATACAAGGTGATTCGCCAAGCATGCTCGCCTCCATTTCTTCCTTTAATAATGAATTTATTCAGATCCTAATTTTTGGAATTTTTAAATATACTAAAATACCATATTTTCAAGTTTTTGAGTATTTTTTTTCTTGCTTAGAAAGTATTCTGCGACGATTCAAACTGCTATTTGTATCTTTTATTATTTTACAAATGAGAATCCTCTTTTTTATACTGTAAATTATTAAGTGGATAATTTTTTTGAAAATTTTGATGTACCTTATTCAAAATTATATAAACTAAATGAATAGCTGCATTATTGAAGAAAAATGGAGCCAGAGTACATGGTGAATCACCCTGTATAACAAAATACACTACAAAATAAACTAGAGCAAAATAATTTATGAAATATGTACGTACTTAATATGTATCAATCTTAATAACACACAGATTACAAAAATATAACATATATGCGATATATTATATAATAGATATTAGTTTATAAATAAGATAAAATGTTGGATCTAATTAGGTATGAAAAAAAGTTATTCAAATTACATTTAGTTTATACATCCAAGATCCACTGTTACACATAGGCTGTTAACAAAAACTACATAATAGAAACTCAATCAATAATTCACGTTGACGGACAGTCACTACTTTAGCAGTCACAATAAAATAAGTTGTAATATGACCATTACTGGTATAGCAGTTATATATTAAAAGTCGTAAAATGGCATAACTGCTGGAGCAGTTGCGTTTCTTATGGCTTCACCACATTGCAAATTATCTAGTGTCCTATTGTGAATTACTAACAATTCGGGCAAAAAAAAAATCATATCTTTGAAGTACGCCCTATCAGAGTGATCACCAAATTACACCAATATGCAAAACTGCATTAGCAGTCATGTCCGTCAATGTGTTATAAAAATTACAATTATTTCATGATATTATCGCTCGGCAGTGGTATGTACAAATCACATTTTCTGTAAGTTTCATTAACGAAATAACTCAAAATACACATAAATAATAATTAAAAACAATTAGATACCTATAATGCTATGTATAGACGATGGATGTTGTCAAAAATAATTTGACACAAGTAGTGAACCGAAATTGAATAATAATTTTAGTATATATATTTTATAGAAATTCAAAAACAACATACAAACAAGTCTTAAAATACACATAAGTTTCATAATATTATGTACTCTATTATAGGGTATTTGATTTTCACATAGCAAAAAAATCATTAATATATGTCAATGTATCATAATGTATGAGATGATTTAAAACAAATCATACTTTTGATCGCTCTATGGCAGGGGCAATTTGGCACAAACAAGCCTAAGAGTTTTTTTTCTTACGACATATTATACATTACAACTAACGTATATAAGTTAAAAAAAAATAATAATACAATTAATATAATATTATTAACAAAATTAGTCTAAAAATGGCCTTAACTACGAAAAAGTGAAACAATTACTCTCTTCACGTGAAATTGTTTTTATCATTTTATGATAACAGTTATTTAATTACTGAAGAACGTATCCGCGGGAACGTGAGTCAATAACTGGTTGACTATCCTCTTGAAAATTGCTGCCAATTTGGTTCGGAGTTGAGGCATCATTACTTGTAATACTTCCTGGCCATTTTCACGCAAAAATAAGTTTGTTGCTTCAACTAAAACATAAAATAAAATATTAAATTGGGTTTGATTTAACAGAATCTTGTTTTAATAATAAGTATTAACTTAAAGTTCTAATGTATAATGTTAGAAAAAACGGGTTATAAATTACTACATACAAGCATATTATTATGGTATAATGTCTCGTTGTATTTCAAACAGTTGATTCACTTAATTTATTTTTTGATTAAATTAAATTAAATAACATATTTCTAATTATTGCATGATTGATTGATTGATTTAGTATGTTGGTTTATGTATTCGATTAAAGTTTGTTATTAAATAAATCAATATTGAAATTGTAGTGCAAACGTAACATTTTATATTCATTATAAGTTATAACTAAATAGTAAATACTGGTTTTCTGTACTTCTAGGTAGGTACCTAATAATTATTTTTTGCACTCACCAATTATTCTATTGTTGTTGACTTTGCTGACAACCATGTACGCTTTTTTTATGACTAAATCTACTTCCAAGAAGTCCAAGTTGTAATATTTTTCAGTATCTTTGTAATAACTAGACACAATTCCTTTTACTGTAGCAGTGACATCACCTAAAATAATTCATTCAATCATATTGTTATTTTGATAATAAAGGCAAGAAGATAAATAATTGAACATTAGATTCCTGTGTTAACTAAATAGAAAAGTTTTATACAATTATTATAATTTGGACTTATAAAAGTCTTATTGTAATATAAAATGTTGAGCTTGATACCTATATTTAAAATATATTATACAGTATGATTTCTTTTAAAGGTAATTAATATATTTCAGCTAACATTTTTTCGGAAAGTGCACTTAGATGGTTAGATTTTAAATTAAATCGTATACATCGGGTTTATAATAATTGGGAGTTATTAAAATATACCCATGATGTAGGTACGTACATGACTCTTAAGTCCTTGCCAAGTACAATATTATAGTCGGTTATCATTTATCAATTATTTTACGTATTTGTATTTATGTAATTAAAAGACAACCTTGTCCTATACTAAAATTCGTTTATTTTTATTGATAATTTATGTCTTGCAGCGAATAACATACGGATTTCTCACTAAAATGCGGGTAAAATACTAGAATAATATATTTCAATATATTTAAATACATTTTAAAAACAATATTAAATTTACTAATTTATTACACAGAAAACATTTATTACGTATAATAAAATATACAAACCTAAATCTGCATGGAATGATCCATTTCCATTAGCAGGCAGCACTAACAACACTCCAGTACTGGCATATTTGGCATCCATTGTCATTTTTGGAATTCTGACTTTACCTTCAAATGGTGCATTCGGACGCAATCTTAATCAAAATAATAATGTTATGAAAAAACTATAATATATATATAATAACAAATATAGTTTGTTTAACACTTTAACCTAAAACCACAAATATCAAACTACTAATCACAACGATAAATGGTCAGTTAAATGGTTAATCGTAACGTATAATACAATATTGTTTTATTAAAATGATTTTATTTTATAATTTGAATATGCTCAAATTAATACATAATATAATTATATGAATGGCACGTGCAATATAGATTATAATTATTTAAATATTTCAATAAAGTAGTCCTTGATCGCAACACATTCAATTGTTGGTGTACTAAACCAGTATTCGGGCGCCTACAAAATCGTTAAAACTATTGTTGGTCTACCATAGCGTGGCAGTAGCAAAATTGCATATACATCACGCCTTCATAAGATTATTATAAACTATAAAGTTTATTTTAGTACTAAATAAAATATTTAAATAATAAACTGTTAATCAATACCAATGTAATACCAATGTAAGCAAAAAATTAATAGTGAAAATACGTAAGAAAACATTTATCATTTTGGTTGTGAAATTTCAATACATATTATAATGATATTATATTTATGTACTGTATTTATGTACGTAATATACGTTTATGACCTACAAGGTCATTTTACAAAAACGCAATATTTCAAAAAAATGAAATCAAAAATTAATTATATGAAAATTGAAAATCAAAATTGTATGAAACATATTACACTTTTTTATACTATATATTTAATTTTATAAGTACCTATACTATATACGTACACTCGATTTCGTCAAGGAATAAATGACAAATTTAAATTATAGTACGGCGTACGGTGTATTTCGATTTAAGTGTAATTATACTTTGTGAGAAAATCGATTTAGATGTATCTCCGACGAACAAATAAATGCTGGATGTAAACAACAACAATTTTAACTAGGTCATTTGACCTAGTTTGAATCATTTGATTGGATCGGCTGAAAGACATTTTTAATATTCGATGTAAGAACCGGCCGATGGTGATACCGATTCGGATATTATATTGCTTTTTCATCACTCGATTTTCCAAGGATTAGAATCTGATCTATAAAACTATGCTTAAAATCTGTTCCTAAGTGTTTTCTGCAGAAAATGAAAAAAAAACTGTACGACGATTAGATAAGTGGATTCAGAGGTATCCCGTGACAAAATTATCCATTTCAGTCTTATATAGGTTAAATTTCTAAAATTATTTCTTAGTTGTTGTTTAAATCATATAAGAAATTTTTGTACAAAATTTCAAGTTTCTGATCTATAGTGGTTTATATATGTTAACCAGACAGTTTCTTCCTTCATAATATAATTACATTTTAACTATATATTAATATATTATATACCTAAATTGAACAGTGTTATACAAATTAGAAACTAATCATCTGAATTGCCAATAACAATTGCAATTTACAACAAATTAAGTACATATAGGGTCTTATAATTAAGTCACAACTAATCAGTTGATTATTCATTATTAATATATAATATATAAGTTAATATGATTTAAAAAATAATAATAATAGAACAACTCTATTTCTAACAAATAAAAAAATCATGATTAAAAGTTATCAAAATTAAAAATAATATAATAATTACACTGCAGTTATTGACAGGTTGATGTTAAGGTTAAGTTAATGAAGATGACTATTGTAATAAAATACTACTATTATAGTGCAAAAAAACTATTGTTTAAAAATATCATAAAATTTAATTTTTTTTTTAAATTAATTACTATCCAATTGTTTAACTTGTCATAAGTATTAATTTAATAAATAAATTAAAATCATGGTCAAATAAAATAATAAAAATCGGGCAAGTTGCTCTTCTACCTCAAACTATACAGGTCTCAGGAGTACCTACCTCGTCATTGAGAACAGATCACTGTAATTAGATGTGTTAAATTTGAATTCAATGATAAATCATTATTCATTCCACACTAAAAAAAAAAATGTTCTAATCGGAGACGGTGTGATAGCTTCTATTTTTAAGGATATATTTAAATTTATTTTTTATTTTTTGTTACTAGCAGCACAGTAGGTACTTGAACTAAATTTTGCCTAAATAACGTCTGCTTGATTTTTGAAACCAAAAACCACCATCAAAGTTGGAGATTGTATAACTTTTACTGCTCCTAAACGTGGCGTTTGAAAAAAAACCCAGAATTTTAAGCACTAAGACTACCTAACGTATCTATTATATTGATCACTCTTCTCAGAATCAAATAGAGGGCATAATCAACAATCGTATTAAAAGATATTTATCTTCATAGTGTGTAGGTACCTACTTTAATACGTAATTTTTATTTGGATGCCTAAGATATGTAATTGAATGACGTGATATATAATAATATTAAATTACTTTTACCAATATGATTTGTAAAAACCTTAAATGATTTTTCAATTTATGAAGCTGTTTTTCGAGAGATATAAAAGCTAATCGAGATAATTGAACACTATTTTTTTTTTATTAATATTGGTCTCTACCTATATTATTATAAGTTATAATATTTTATTTTATCATCTTTTTCTGATACATATATGTATACATATTACACACAAGATAGGTTCAACTAGTATTTTTTGATTGAAAAAATTATTGTTTATTATAGATTGTGCCACATTACGTTTGTAGGTTCTGAATGTAAGATAATTGTATTTTAATCATACACTAACACTGCAATAGTTTAACTTACAACACTTTTTGAATAGAGAAATTGCTGGCTCCAAACAAATCAATGTCCCTCAAAGTGATCTTGTAGCCATTAGATCCACCGGTAATTGCTAAGCTCAACGAATCCATCCTGAAAGGTTCCACGGGTGGCAATTCGATTTCATCGATTCCTATAGACAGAATATGTTTTTAATAAAATCTAATTAAGTAACTAAATTAAACCTAAATTTTTGACTTACTTATTTTTAAATACCTATATAAAATTGTTTTTATGAAATTGTATAGGTAGCTAATAAATTAGTAATTATTATAGCTCAGCACACTTATAGAATACATAAATATTTGAATATATAAACCTACATAGTAATAACTTACACATAGGTATCTATAGTAAACATATTTAATGCATAACTTATATTCAAAATATTAAGGTTAACTACATTATAATCGTTATTCGTGAATTCTAATGTTTTTTTTTTTTTAATTATATGAATGATATGTGTCTGGTTGGATTAGATTATCAATATTTTACAGGTACCTTAGTGTACGCTTTAGCCCTTCGGTAAAACTAATTAATACATTTTTTAAAAGAGGAAAAGTTGGTAACCTTTCTGTTGTACAATTGTAGGTTCCGAGTGTACCTCGTGTAATTGAGTAGGTCACTGTATAATGGGTGTGTTAAATTTGAATTCAATGAAAAAATATCCTTGTGGGTACAGGTACGAAAAACTATTCTAAACCCTCCACTGTATGGGTCACTGTCATCCTATATTGGTACCTATGTATACTTTATGATATATTTATGTTGCTACTATAGTAATTTATTGTATTATTAATAATACAGTAGGTTAAGTTAATTTTAGCCAAAATTATTTCATTTATTATAATACCAACCTATATAATTATTATAATAGTGTATATTCATATCATATATTATTGTTCATTAATTTTCGGGTCAATGACGACTTACTAACTTTATTAAGGATTTACGCATAATTTGTTTTATTTTTTTCTTTCCAGTTTTAACAACTTGGGTTGTTAAAATGAGTTTTTTGACCACTCGAACATTTTTATAGCTCAAAAAGAATCAAAATATTTTTAAAATATATCATGACGTATAGAGAATGCTAGTATAAACATTTATTGAAAATTTGAAGTATCCACGGCTATTTGTTTTTGAATATACAAGTAAATGATAAAATCTATTTGCTTAAAAATTCCCGTTTTATCCTTACTTTTTTTTGTTTTTCCTAATTATTTTTACTGTACACCTCCAAAAGTACTAACAAGATTCACTTCCCCATCAAAAAAGATATTGAAGTTGAAAATCTTAGCATTTTTACTGCTCCAAAAAGTGATGACGGACACAAAATAAAAATGTATTCACACAATTTAAAAAAAATACACATCATTGTAAAATGAATACATTAATCGTTCCACTCGGAATCTAAAATGAAAACAATAACATCATGTTGTTCTTATTGTTATAGTGTTTATAAATATTGAGTGTATTTTATCCAGTAGTTGGGAATGTTATGTTAGCTTAGACTAAAGAACGATTCCCGCTTATTTATGTTTATAGTTTTGAAATGAAAATCAATGTTATTATTTATATTTATATGCTACTTTCATGTGGGATTCGCTTTTAAGTTTTAAGTATAAACAATTAATTATTGTATACTTGAAAAGGACGAGCAATATCGTTTCCTTGGTAAAGGAAATACGTGCAATGAATACTTAACAAATAATAACATGTTATCGTTGTAATTTCAGAAGAAAAAAAACGTTGTTTTCCAAACATCATAATAATAATAAAATAATAACAACTCCCTGCAGTACCGCAATGACGGCAGTATGGTTGTAGTAAGGTACTCGACATTGACCGCATTTATCGCGTTACGTACTTACATCAAAATAATTGGTATGATCGAACCAAGAGTGGATGACCCTTATCCTCCCCAGTGCTCAATACGGCAGACGATTTAGTTTAATCCAAAATAATAAAAATAAAATTTGAAATATAATAACAGTAGTAATATAATAATAGTAATCACGTTATAAACAATACGGGTACAATTATTATTATCCTCAACATAATATTATAATATGTACCTATGTGTAATTTGCGTATGGAGTATAATATCATGGGAACTTATAATATAGTACAGACATTCCAAATAATATCACTCACCTTCTTTCAAGTACGGTCTTAAATGATTGATTTCCGCTGCGAGACATTCATTGAGCTTTGGGTCGTTTCGTATGCATTGTTTTATGTAGGGCGCTGTAAAACATTATAAATAAGTTAAAATATTTTTTAATCAATTTGTATCATCATTAACATCATCTTATAAACTACTCTAATATTGTATAATCAACGGTTGTATACAGCTGAGGTATGGGCGTATGGCCGTTATATTATGACGCCCATCTTGCCCCTCGACTATAACACGACTTACAACAACAAAGATGAGCAATGTGTTGTTGTTACATCGACAAAACTGACATTTTGAAAAAAAAAATATGAGTAGGTAATATCTAATGAATAATATTTTTTTTACGTACAATTTTTCAAACAGTTGCTTCTTTTTATGTTTTACCTATGCGCATATCAAAAGTAACACAGAATTATAAACGGAAAACCCGTATTCGCATTTTATTTATTTTTTAATTTCACTTTTTATGAGATCGCAAATTTATTCACAATTTTAAATAGGTCATAGTGAGCGTATAAGAACTTTTTAATAACTGCATTATATATTATTTCTATATAAACTATGAAGCAATATAATAACATACCTATACCTATACATCTATAGTAAGAAAATGATACATTCACTGAGTACCTACCTAAAACTTGGATAACATTATCTGCTGAACGGACAATGACATCAAACAGGAATATAATGTTATAACCAAACGTGCTTTATATAAATCAAGAAACTCGTATTAATATAATTGTACAGAATTCAGAAGCGATTAAAAAATAATAATTGGATAAGCTTTAACTTTAAAGGCATACCTCATAATTCACAAGGAAAACAAAAAAAATTATAAAACTATGAAGAAATTTCACTCCAAAACAATAAATTAAACATTTTAACTGTAAATTATAATATTATTGTTATATTGTTTAACCATTTATTTATACTTACCTATTTCTTATCAAGGTAATTTAAAAGTGCCTTAAATGTTTGAGAATATATTATCAACCGTTAATTTAAATACCCATACTATTTTATGTATAAAATTAATTAGAGAATAACTTAAAAATTATACATTACAAATTGTTTTATTTTAAATAAAAGTAGATAAAAGGTGTGTTTTTTTTAAACTTTTATGATTTTCTAATGATTTCTATGATAATTTGGTATATGGATGATAATGCGTGCATATTGTTTGTATGACAAATTTAATTATATTGATTACCTATATAATGTATAATTTAATCTATTATTTAGGTTTATATTAATAAATAATAACACTGTAGTATTAAAAATGGAGTTTTTATCTTCATCTTCGTTTTTTAAAACATGTTTAAAAATTTAAATACCAATGAAATATTTGAAAATAAAATAGAATAAAGTAGTAAAATATAATTAAGAATAAGATAGTTTGGCTGGTCGACGATAAAAAAAATGTACAACATATAAATATTAAATATAAGATAACTTGTTACACATACATTTAATAAACTGATTCAATAATAACATAATACTAAAATACATTGTTCTATACATACATATATATAGTTATATATATTATATTGTATACTGTATACATTTTATTATATTAAAAGGAATTAAATTTAAAATTTGCTGTGTACCAACTATCAAGTATCACCGGAATACACAATAAGATGTTTATTTTTTTCATCGTTCAAGGATTAATTACAAAAAGTCATTAACAAAAATATTTTCAAAAACAAAAAAAAACTATTAAACTATTGCATTCTGAAGGGGAAAATCAGTTTTTATAGTGAAATAATTTTTAGTTTGTACGTAATGTTTGATTGGTTACTCCTCGTGCTTGAGAAATTTAATTTGAAACGATTAAAATGTAGGGCGATGGTCGTCATAATATTAAATCTTAATAGTATAGGTATGTAGTAGGTACCGACATTCACGGCGTCCGTGGCGCCGGGAGTTATGAACGGAAAACTAAATATTTGACGAGAAAATAAATTCGCAAAAGTGCATACGAAGCGCCACATCTTAATATTATTATTATTATTAGAATACGATATAATATTATTATACCATCACAGTAATACATTCGTACGTATAAACACTGTCGACCTTCACACCGCGTGCACGCACGAAATAGTTTTCGATGTCCCGCGATATACGTACACCACTACCCATACGATATGTTATTATTATTATATTATTATTATCGATGTGCACGCGGTTATGCTGCATTGCATAAAACGTCAACGTATGTATGATAATAATACAATAAATTATAACTGCGTCATAAACAAACAACATCTGTACACGACGAGTTTCTTCACCTGACGTCTTTTTTTCTGGTTTCACAAGTTCTACGATACTATTGCCCCCATCGCTCTACACGGCATGGCACACGGACGGGATATTATATTGCATTAAACATATACCTGTATTATACCGTCGTAACCCGATAACCGTATACGTATGCTGAGTACGGTAAGTGTATTATAAACGTACAGAGTACTTCGCCTATAGAGCACGTGTTCAGCCCACATTGAATCCTTTAACTATAGGTAAGTATAATATAGTATACATGTATTCAATTTTTTTGGAATCATTTTGTATCGTGGTTTCAAACACTTTGGTTATTCATTCGTCATTGTTATACAAGAATTAATAGAATACGAATTATTCTGTAATATTTACTATATTTAGTCTAGTACTTAATAATGATTACAGTAGACCAATTTTTACAAAACTATAATGATTACTATTGACAATACGTGATACTATTAAATCCTCATAATATCCTCCACGTCTAATAAACATATAGGCTATTATATCACGGATTATTATTTATCATAATATAATTGCATATCAAGTTTAAAAAACTCAGAAACTTTTTGTTTTAATTCCGATTTAATTACATTCACATTCTCAAATCGTTAACAGTTAACAGTAAAAAAAGATGGTATACTTAAATAAAAAAAATTAAAATTGGTTTATATCGCCTTGTAATCTGAAGTATTTGAAAATATGGTATTTGAATATAGTTAAGAGTTTCCAGAAATCAGCATTTAGATAAATGCGCGATAAAACGCGGTTGGTCGTGCTAGGTATATAATACCACCATGTATGCATAAGTTGGTATGATATCCGTTACCAGCTGCATCGAAAAATCATTAGATATAAATTGTCAAACTGCGGCGCGGCAGAGTATAGTGTTGCAGTGTGTACCTGCGAGACCTGCCTACAATATAGTGTGACGGTATTCATAATAATAATATAATCCATTTGAAAACATCGTGAGGGGCTATTGGCCAACTTCGGGTCGAGCACCGGGTCGGTGGCTGCATGCATAGGTGCGTCTCGGGAATGATGCAACGCCGGCGGTGACTGTGTCTATACCGACGGCAGTACCGGTCCTCCGCGGCAGTTCAACCAGGTCGATTCGAACACGCGACCGGTTTTTCATTCGATCCATTATTATTATTACTATTTTTTCCGCTGTTGTTGTAATTAACATTTCTCGTCATCGTATACGATATCGAATATAATATACCTATAGGTATTATATTATATATATTTATATTTTACGTATACAAACAATATTAAAAAAAAAACCAACAGCGTGCGTTTAGGTGATGCTTTGGTGGGAAAATATGATATTGTGTTTTCGAGTAGAAAATATTATGGAAAACGTCATAAAACAGAATTGAAAAATGATCATATAGTATAGACGTTAATTCAATGTGCATACACTCTTAAGTGGAAGTTTGCAGTGCGATTTGTATCTGATAGCGCAATACACCTGCTGTACAAAAAAAACTCGAAAAAAAATATTGTCGCAATAACAATAATTATAATTAAACGAATAATATATATCGATGTTATACATCATAATATTATACTATTATATAGGTGATGAACTGTTTAGTTCATGAAATACGGTAAATGTAAAAAGTTGCACCTCATTCATGAGCTGTGTAACTTCTATAGCCTATCGTTACGCTGTTACGGTATTATATAATACTATATTCGTACCAACGACCTAATTAATTACGCTGAACTTCAGCGTTTATGGTTTTACATAAAACTTTTTACAAAACGTGTTACAAAATATCTTATAATTGGTATATATGGTATGTATTATGGAATATTAAATATTATATATACTATTGGTGCAAACACCAATACACACACACACACACACATATATATATAATATATTATATTATATATAATGTTGATGCAACACGTTTTTATCGGTCATCTGTGGAGTCGTCGTAAGATAATTATATTATCGATTGCGACTTGCGTCTAATCTTGAACGGCAGTTATTACCCACTGTTCGCTGCAACGTTTGTAATTTGTAATACTATGAAAGTATGAAACTATGTGAAAATTGAAAGGATAAATCAAACTAAGATAAACATAGTATAAATACGATGCATACACGCCATAATATAGTGTACATACCTACACTAGAAAAAACGGCAATTTAATAATTTGTCAAGTATTTACATATATAGACAGCAGGAATAATTAGAATAAATCTATCTACAACTAACATACCGTTTTATACAGAAATGTATCTATCTACTCATTTGTGCAGCCCTAGGGTATATATGGTGCACTAGTAACTCGTAAAGAGTTGAGACAGAAATACCTATACATCGCCTTTACGTAACATTTCGTTATTTTGTGTATTAATAATAGTTATTAATACGGAGATTGGCTGACATCTGAAAAATGGTGTCTGTAATAATTAATAATAATTGTACATGTCACGCATAGCAATTTTTGAACAACACGTGACGATAATAACGAATTTTGATTAAAACTAGTTTTTTCTCTTTATCTTTTAATTTTAAAAATCGTAATAACTAATTTGGTTCGTGAGTAATGCTGTGGTTAATCTCCAATTACTACCTATACTGTTTGCAAACTGCAGATTGTACCTATAATTGTTTATAATAGCTTTGAAATCATAGTTCATACGAAACTACGAAAGGATATATTATCAGAACCAAGATAAATAGTAAATACGAGACTAAAAAAACAAACTATTCAATAATTTAATGATAACATTATATTGTCTATAGCAAATAACCTATAACACACTAACGTGCTCAGATATGCTGTATAGTATTAAAATACAGACGTCAATAAACAGATACCTATAGGTAGCATGTAGTTAAGTACATAGAATGTTATGGTGTTGAAGTTTTATTTAACACGCAGAATGTAGGTAGTTAATCTGAATTATGGAATTTTAATTTGTAATAATGTTTTGCTTGTCACAAATTGCGATCTATGACAAACACGTAGGTAATAATAACGAATAATGGTTATTTTTTACTATAATTTAATTTTTATTTTGTACAGATAATCTTAACAATGGAAATAATATAGTTCATGTATGGTATTTTTACATTTTTCTATTAGTAAAATTATACATACAATATACTAGTTAGTAATTAACTTTTAAGCATTGTTTAGTTATGTTTACACGCTGAATACACTTTACAAAGGCCAGCAATATTTGTTTACATTATAGATTGAGTAGTATGTGGTTTGCGGGGGTGTAATATATACATAATATTATAATGAATTTAATCAAGTGTATTGACATAGACAAACAAAACGTGTGTTTAAATCTTGTTACCTATCTGGTGTGGTTTGGACAAATCGAAGAATATTTTTAATTTTTCCAAATATTGTATACAACAACAACCTATATACTGCAACCTGTGGTGTTGAAAACTGATGATCCCAACTATATGAATAACTACGATTATGCAAGTCAAATTTTCAATAATATTTGAATTACGTTTAGGGCTTGTATCACATTTTGCACTCGTGGGTGGTTTGTTGACGACTATGTAACGAGCAGATTTAATAATATGACCCACTTGTCGTCGTCGTCGTTTTTCCACTCTCACTTAACCGTCAGCGTGCGTCGACAAAAACAGGTTTTTGTGCGGAAAAGTAAAAACAACGCGCCCCTTAGATCGTGATAGAATCACTATTGCGAACCAAAACACAATTTGAAAACAAATGTACTCTTATATTAGACTTACGTATGACTTTAGATTTTTCCGCCTGGACGTATACCATGGCGACGGCCACGATCAAAATTGTCTGCAAGTAGTCGATCATTGTTGAGCAGTAGTAGTCGACACTGGTATAGGTGATACACGACTGAGGGATTTAGATGTCTGGTTTTTCGGGGAGAGTTTCCCGGACTCGAAATCTCAAAATACGAAATGCGCAAACGGTGCGGGTGAAAAAAAAAGAAAATAAAAAACCGGCGATGACAGAGAGAAACGATAATGATATTATTATTACAAAATGACGTATATTCTACGGTTATCGAATACCCAACGACGACAACAATCGACGCAAACGACAATAGGTAATAATAATAACAATAATAATAGTAATAGTAATAATAATAATTTTATTATAATACTGTACGCGCGTATGTTTTAACTGAATATAATAATAATATGACGTGTGGTTGGCTGGCGACAGGTCGTTGTGACGTTCGCAGACTCGGCCGGGACAGTGGCCAAGAAACGGCTTTATTCGGTCGTCGTGCTCCCAGAGGATCCCTACCATCGGCGCCGCAAAACCCTACTCGTCTGCCGGCAGGCGCCCGCACGGCCAGAGCTGTACGCGGTATAATATATATAATAGCTGGTATAATAGCTGTGCGACTTATTTATTATTATTTTTCGATTTTTTTTTTCTCTCCGGTTGTGAAATAATATCAAAACATACACGAACGCATGTTATACTATACATACCTACCTACGCGTATAAATTACTACAAACATCGTTATAAAATGTATATAGGACTGCGTATTATTGCTTTCTCGCCGCGCGATATTTATCTCGTCCGCTGGTGCACCGCAACGTATTTTTTTTCTACATATTATATTTTCTTACTTTCGTGGCGTCCATGTGTGGAAACGAACGACTTGCACGTGCGTAAGCGGCTAAAGTTCAAAACCCCGTACCGACGACTACCACCGAGATGTGTGTAATATCAATTATTATAATATAATATGGGTACTCTCGGTCGATACACATATGACACATAATACGACTGCTGCAGACCCGGAGGCGGCAAGGCCACCTCCGTATCATGCATAATATTACCAATATTAAATAACGCAGGTCATAATACTGTTATGCATAATGTATGGGTTGATTTACCTATATATATTATATATGATTGTATTGTTACTATGCGAATTATGATTCCGCGCGAATCCAACGGGTAAACTTATGTCGCGAGTTTGTCGTCCACGAATTCCTCAGGGGTCGGTGTAAATTTTACATCGTTTTGTATATTATAACTTATAACTATAGAAAAGCACCGTGTAAAAATCCCCCTAATTTCGATGGTTCTAAGCAAAAAAAATGAGGACGTTGCTCTGCTGTATATTACGTGTATCTATGTAGGGCAGGGGTGGGAAATCTTTTTCCATATTGTGCCAAATAAAAAAAAAAAAACTTGAAAATGTTCTAAACAAATGAATAAGGTGGTTATTATAACACGACTAACTTGATTATAGATTCTAATCAAATAATATGTTATATTACATAACATAATTAATGTTATTTTGATACAATAATTGTTGAATTATATTGCATTAATATTGAAAAACATAATTATATAAATATTTAAAAATGATATGTCATTTTATATGATGCTAGTGTGCCATTTAATAATTTCAAATGTGCCACAAAGGTTGACCATCCCTGGTATGAGTGTACCTACCCGTTATTGAGTACCTATTTGAATAGGTTGCTGTATTGGATGTGTAAAATATCAATTCAACCATAATTCATTATTGTCATTTGTCGGGCTATTTTTTTTTATACATAGATATACCTTAATACCTACTATAATGCTATAATTATAATAATATGGTAGGTTGAAACAATTTTGTCAACTACAAATCACATACATTATAATATAACATTATTAGTTTCGAATAATATATTTTATATTACAATGTTTTTATGATTTAAATATCCAATTTCGTTATAAAAGTTTAAATTTATAAATTTTATATCACAGTATTGTTACTGACATTTTACTTTTGGCTTTATTAAGTCAATACTTATTTACAGTCGGACGGTGTGCATTTATGTGCGTGGTATAAATAGGCAATAGCTTAAAATTAATCTAATTATTATATTGGAAATAAGGCCTTGTGTAAAAGATTGGTATTTTATATTTCTGTAAGTACTACTTATGAGTTATGACTTATGAGGAACCTTGTATTAAAATGTTATATAATGTCTTAGGTTTAAAAATTTAACATCTTACACATTTTTAACTAGGTACAAAATATTTTTTTGTGATTCACTAAAAAATCACAATAATTCATATATTTTTAGGCAGCAAATAACGTCATACTCTATTATAAGTATATAACCTAATTTACTGTTACATATAATCACAAATTTATTACATAAAACTATAAGATATGATCGTCCATACCAAACGTAGGTATAGCTAGTTTATAATAAATTCATAGTATTTTTTAATATTTGTTATTTAATTTTTTATATTGCTTAAAAGTGTATAATATTTTGACCGTACATTTTTTTTCAAGATTTATAATAAAACAAGTTGAATTTAAATCACGTACATATACATTATATCAATTAATTTTATTTGTAATATGTTTGTAAGTCCCATGTTGTCTGCAAATGGAAATCTTAAAGCACTACTCACTGTGCATTTAATGTTTCAAAATCTCGTATCGCTGTACGATTTAAGTTGCAATGCTAACATCACTCGCAAATCCACAGGCATTAACAGTTTCTCAACTTATACATAATTTTAAGTCGTTACTTAACAACGTTTTTATAGAAAAACATTATTTACTATTTTTTTTCGTTATAATATTTTTAATTGTATACTCTATTGAATGAAAACAAACAATTTTAATTTCATATTCCAAAGCAGAGTAGTATTCCGATCTATCAAAATCAAATCTATTAGTCACAAATATTTAAAGTTTTACTTAGTGGGTAGACCAACAGTTTTTTTTATACAGCCAACGGTATATAGTATAATATATAGTTCTATAGAATAAGTATAGGTATATAAAGTAAGTTAAGTAAGGTAAGTTAACGTCATGATCCAATTGATTAATTATAAAAACCAAATTATAGGTGGCGACGACGTCATATTTATCTGATCAGTAAAAACATAACAAATAATAAAAATAGAAATACGACAAAATAAGTAATACTTTATTTTATCCTTTTAGAATGAATTTTAGCTAAATTGTTATAAAATGTTATCCATTCTTGTATAAAAATTACTTTAAAATACAAAAATACACTTAAAATGTCAAAAAATGCTCTAAAAAGTAATTAAGTCTTAAAAATGCAAAAAAGTGCAAAATAAAAGTTACATTTTTTAATTCCTGGATGTATGAAATTAACTTTGTGCCTGAAGAACAATGTTTTCGGACATTCAGAAAAAAAATGCAATTTGCATTCAAATCCATTCCCTAGTAATTTGTAATTCTGCAGTATATATAGTATTAAATATGAATATTGAATACCTACAATAACAATGCACGATCGATGGCCTCCGTTATATATTATACTGTTATTAACTACTAAAGTATATATATATATATATTTAGTTATTTATTTATATTTCACGCAGGGGCGTGTACAAAACATTATTGGTTATAACAGTACAATAATATATGCGAAGATGTTTGACTATATTATTATGTATATAGGTATGAAAAAAAAAATACGCAAACAGTGTACGTATAATATATCGAATTTGACGTCGTATCCTTTACGTTTTAATAAAATTTAATTTATTATTATTATAATTATTATTATAATATATGAAACGGTCTCGCGCAATAAATAGGTCTGCGGTAATGTTTGTTTCGTTACGTAAGCTCTACGCCGGCCCAGAGGCGCGGATTGACGCCGATCGCGGTGCGTATAAAATATAATAATATAATATTATACACGATAGTTTTGAAAACAACCTCTCATTCCCGTGGCGCTTCCAATGACGGCGACGATGCGGTCGTAATACTCGTAATAGTATTATTATTATTTTTGTACCTACTCGTCGTCTGTACACCAACGCCAGCAAGAAACTTGTACGCCAAGTGTCCGAACACTCGCCCTAGAATACCAAATAGGTAATGTGACCAATGATAGAGAGATGGTACATTTTGAGCCAATTTTAAAACTCGTGATTTACACCACCGTTGTATAGGTACCTATATATATTTTAAGCACGTATATTATGTAATCTGCGCCATAAAAAACATCATGTGATTTGCATTTTTGCCTGCACGGATCCAAGTATTAATTTTGGTAAAATTGTTCATTATGAACAATATTATTGAACAATGAATTTTAATATTCCTGATTTTTACATATTTTATTAATGACAGAAATATTTCTTATTTAAGTATGCAAAAAGTACGCTTACCTACAATAATAAAATTCTGATTAGCCTAAATTTTGGATTCTGAGGGGAGCGATGAATGTATTGATTTTACAAAGATGATGTGTTTTTTTTTGTCTGTCTGTTAGTGACATAATAAGTAGGTAGTCGAAATAATGTTTGATTTTCGAAAAAAATCTCTTGTGGTGGTTAAGTGAATACAGTTGGTATTTTTAAGTGGTCAAAACTCAAAATTGAAAATTACCAGTAGTTTTGAAAAGCATCTGGAAAAACGGGAATTTTACGCAAAACCAGTTTTCAACAATATCAATTTTGTATTTTTGGTCCAACTAAAAAAAAATAACAACCTTAGATAATATTAAATTACATTTTCACCTAATTTTTATATTAAAATTTAGAATTCTATGTACACCATTCAATTTTCAAAATATTTTGACTTTTTTGAGCAACTTATAGGCATAAGACATTTTCAATTTTTATTAGTTTTTTAAAAAAATTTTTCGATAAAAAATTGAAAATTGAATTCAAGGTTCCTCATGAGTTTTAGAATAAATTTAGAGATTTACAACTTCTGTGTACAGTGTACACAGTGATTGGTGAATACTCGGCATTAACATTTGACCGCACTGTACTGTGGCACTGTGCCAACTTATATGAAATTATCTATTGCACGTAATCGGTAAATTATCTAAGACATATCTATAATTTTGACGAGACAAACATTCGGTGGCCTATACAATTGTACCATTGTGTACACAATAGATATTATCGTCAGACTCGTGGATCGAGGGCCGTGTCGGCAGTGTTTTTACGGAAACCCAATGTCATACAAAAACAACAACAATAATAATAGTTATTAATTTTGATTCTGAGCGGATCGATGAATGTATTGGTTTTACAACTATATTTTTTTTTTCTATCCGTCATCGGCCATCGCCTTTTGGAGCGGAAAAAATGTCACCACAAAGGTAAACTTATACTTTCAAGTGCCTATTGAGATTTGGCACGTAACAAAAATAATTTTTGGTTAATTTTTCATGGGCCCCATGTGAACTCGATCATGTTAAGTTGGGCCCAATATTCTGATGAAAAAAAAACTCCTCAAATGTTGTTTTTTTTATTATTGAGTTAAGGCTTCAACATCTGAGCTCATAGGTTATTTTAGTTGGTTTTAACTACCTATGATGGAGATATCAGGGCTAGAAACTGATTAAAATAATTTCGGTTTCGGTTTCAATTTTTCAATACCGGTATTAGGAAATTTCGGTTTCGGTTTTGATTTTGTATACCGGGTTTTAATTTTTTCGATTTCAGTTTCAATTTTTCGTTACCGGTATTAGGAAATTTCGGTTTTGGTTTCGATTTCGGTTTCAATTTTTCAGTACCGATATTAAGAAATTTCGGTTTCGGTTTCGATTTTGATTTTGTACACCAGTTTCTACATTTTTAAAAACGGATTTCCAAGCAAAGACTTAAAATTATCATTGAATGGTTTTATTAAACTTAATAAGATTTTGTAATTTTTGGTAAATATAAGAGAAATGTTTTTTTTTCTTGAGCTTGAGCCCGGCAACTTAGGCCATTAGCTGTTGGTTTTTGTTTGTAGGTTGTTAGTAGTGGGGAGGAATGGTGTTGAAAACATGTATATATGTGTGGCAAAGATTCGTTGCTAAAAATCCCGGGTGGTCACCCATCCGGAAATTAGCAACGCCGGTCGTACTGCACCACACCAATCCACACTGGCACACTGCGCCACACCAAGCCACAGAAATGTCTTGATAGGAGTGATTTTTATAGGTTTGAATTAAAATAACGGTTTCACATTTTTTCCTATTTTGTTTTTGAATTTAAACCAATTTTTTTCGGTTTCGGTTTTAAATTATATTACCGATATTCAATTTTTTTCGGTTTCGTTTTTGATTGTGGTTTAGGTTTCGGTTTTAAAGTGGTTTATAACGGTTTCTGAAATTAGTTTTGAAACCGGTTTTAAGCCCTGGGGAGGGTATACAGTTTGAAACACGTGTATATATGTAGTGAAAATATGTCGCTAAAAACTCGGGTGATCACCCATTCGGGAACTATAGCTACACTGGCTGATGCTTGACCTCAGAACACGTTATTGATTTTGGCCAATCACCGCACCACACCAGACCACGATTTTGTTATTGTACCCATAACTTACTTAATATTATAATGTATTGACAAACGTAGCATACTACTCGATGTTTTCTACTTCAAATAAAATATGTATTAATAAGTAACCATTAATTGTACCTATATAATATGACTAGGGGGATATAGGTAATTTTTACATTTAATTCGTTTCTATGGTGATGGACAAAACGAAATCGGTTAGAAAATAAAAATATCTGTATTCTGTGCCCAGTCCAAAAATATATTTGTGTTAAAATAAAAATATATAAATAATAATAAAAAATTTTATACTAAATCTATATATACAGTAGGTAAATTAATTGGAAAGTCAGTAGCTATAAAAAAAAATACTATCCAATTAATTTACATTTACATACACTGTATATAAAAGCCAAATTATACCACTCATCGCTACATCTCAAAAACTACGAAACGTACAAACTTGAAATCCGGTAAATGGTTCCTTTAATGATCTAGATGTGGAATAAAAAAAGATTTTCCAAAATTTGCATTTTGAAGAGATGCGCAAACAAGGATTCACGATGGAAATTTGATTTTTCTTTTTTTTATAAATAGTTGCCATTGGCTACAGATTATAATTTTAAATTGTAGTAGTAGAAATTAGCATTTTTTTTTATGTAAATGGTTACCATCTGTTACTCGGGCAGGTGAGGTAAAAGCACGCATCAAATTGTCGCGTTTACGGCCTCTAATAAACAAATTACCTTAAAACAATTATTATTTATAAAATGATTCTTCTATATAATATGTTTGTTGTCTATGGGCTCAAAAACCACTCTACCGATTTTAATAAAATTTTCAGGAATTGTTCTTAAAGTTATCTGGAAAGTTTAAAAAGTAATTAGAAGCACGTTCGAAAGTATACCAAAAGCAATAAAATCTGAGGTCAGGTAATTTTTAACGGGCAATTAAGTACACGGGGTCACCTAGTATTATAATAATCACAAATAATATGAATATCATATATTATATGAAAATAATGATTTATTGTTAAACGTCGAGATTTAAAATGTTGAAAAAAATTGATTTTCATTTTTGTATGCATAAAGTAGCAAGAAACAAGAAAATACAATAATAATATAGTAATATATAAAAAGAGACACCAGTCAAGGTGCATAGACACGGGGAGCGAGTACATGATGGTGAATGCATCCATGTGCACTGCAGATGAATAAAGATGATATCGATAAGTCTAGGGCCACTAGTCACCTCTACAGCGTTCTCACAACTAGTCCAGTAGTCCAGCCTGTCCTGCGGACGAGAATCGCGGGCGCGTTTGCTCGGGACACGATGACGAACTTGACAGCGTATGAAGCACGACAGCCACTGTCGCGAGAACGACGACGGTTGATGGCGAGCAACTAGTGCGCGATGTCGTGTGCTTGACAGCGGTGCTGCTGGTGCTGAAGATGACTGTTGTGACGGTTACAAGAGTATATTTTGGATAGTGAGTAACGAAGACTATAATGTCGGTGCTGCAGAATCAGCAGCGACCGGAGACGCATCGCAACTCGGCCTACGGGATTAAAAGGTCAAAAAATGAAGAGAATCAACGAAACGCACAGCTGTCCTGATACTCTCCGTGGTTTTTGCCTGGACGACCCGTTGGCGCCGTGTTTTTCGCATCCGCCGGGAGTCACGCACCGCCGGACTCTGAAACGTTTCGTTTCCAAGGGTCCGGCGTCCGTGTTCCTATACTCACATTTAGCCATAGAGGAACTGGTTTCGATATAGCAGGGACGCGCAGATACGGCATGTTCTCTTGTGGACCAGAACTACCCTAATCATTATAGTCCTCTATCAGTCACCCACCGTGTGCTCTGTGGTCTCCGTCACCGCCGTCAGGAGTTGCATTCGAGCAGCACTGCACTCGTCACGTGTTACTGGTACTGACGAGGTTCAGTTGTTATCCACGCCGGTAACGAGGCAGCCGTGTGCCCTGCGCGCCACCAGAGAGTCTCATGTGCAATCCAGTTCGCTACAACCGTAGTGCAACATGGACGTCAATCCGACCAAGTGATTATGGAGTTGAGGAAGGCGTTTGGAGGCTTGGTCGGCTGGCTCCGAGGTTTGTAGCCTCTGTGTGGAGTGGAATTCAACAGCAAGCGGTCGCGTGTTGCTGTGTGATTGTTGCGGACGCGAATACCGTCCAAAAATCTCACCGTCCTCCACCCTGAGCCGAGGACATCAAGACAAGGTGACGTGGGGATCGACATAGGTACGTGGACGTGCACTTTTTTGGTGAATGATGCTAAGTCCCCAACGCACGTTCTCCAGCCAGTACCAAATATCCAACCTAAGCAATCGTTCTTTGTTCGTAGTCATCGTTTGGTTGCGAAGATTATGGCAAGTCACCGCTCGCAAACAGCGAGAACCACTTCCAACAGTCTGACCAAATCTTCTAACGTCGGGTCTTTGGCTTGTATGGTCGTTGCAGTGATGCAGTTGTTCTTCCATTTGATCATAACTTATCGTTGTGATCAGATATTTTCCGTCCTACTGGTAGTATGATGATGCAGGCATTGTGTAATTTTTTGTGTACTGCTCAGGTATATATATATAGTATATACTTTGACTTTTGAGTCTGAATAATTGCTAATGAAGCGATTTCGAAATTTGTCATAGTTTATTACAAGCCAGCGAGTACGCGATCGGCGATTATCATATTATTTTATTCGAATTGGCCAGCGTAAGCTGCATTTCAGGCAGTTTATTTTTCCAAACACCATATTAGGTATTATTATTGATATACCAGCTAAATACTATAAATACGTCCTATACGTATACAGCCCGGCAAAATTATAATATAATATTATTATATATTAGAATTTATAATATTAGAATTTTTGTTGTCATTAGCTATATACTACAGTTGTAAGTACTTAACCTGATTTTTTTTAAATACATTTCATATAAAAAATAATGTTTATCTTTTTTTTATATTAATATGTTTTTGTATGGCAAACAATCATTACTAATTACCTAGCCTTTAAATGTATTATTACAAACACTCAAAGCAATACCAACAAACATTATCCCCATAGCCTACATATATATTATGTGGGATATATAATATTATATATTATAATAGACTTGTAAAGTAAATGGTAATATATACTAAAATCTGTAAAATCTATGTATA
>JANEHU010001748.1:0-16640 GCA_027563435.1 Nasonovia ribisnigri
TTACAAATCTCTAATTAAGCCCATCTGGACATATGGCATTCAACTCTGGGGTAATGCAAAAGTATCAAACATCAACAAAATACAAACCTTCCAAAATATAGCGCTAAGGAAACTACTCAATGCTCCACCCTATGTCTCCAACCAGTCCATACAGCAAGATCTCAGGATGAACTCCGTTAAAGATGAAGCTAAACTCTACTACAAGCGTTTCTACAGTAGGTTACCCAATCATCCTAACCCTCTAATAAAAAACCTAGCAGTCCCTTCGATTCCGGGTAACCCCGTCAGACGTCTCAAACGTAATTGGTGTCGTGACCTGCTAGATGCATGATTCCTAGATCAAATCCTCCTACAAACTCTAAACAAAATAGGTAGTGTCATCATTGGGTGGCTTCTTCCGTCATATTATTCATGTTTTTTAGTACTCTTATCTAATTTGCTTATTGTTCTCTGAATAGATTGTAAATATCATGTAAAAATAAAAAAACTTAAGAATCTGTTGTGAGTGTCCAAGTGAAGTAAGTAAAATAATTTATCTTATTATGTTTCAATATTAAGTATGCTAATCATATTTAATTTTGCAAGGTATCTAAAGAAGCTGACTCGGATAATGTTCCATCAAATACAACACAACATGTACCAAATACTACAAGTGCTTTTAAAGAATCTGTTGTGAGTGAAGTAAGTAAAATAATTTATCTTATTAGATTCTATATTAAGTATGCTAATCATATTTAATTTTTTGCTAGGTATCTAAAGCAGACGCTGACTCGGAGTTCCAATTAATTAAAATTGTGTGAACACAATTAGTCCAATTGATTTATCTACTTCAAAGAATGATAGTCCGGTGCAAACAATACTCAATTTCTTCCCATCAACTAATGGTAGAAGGTTTTCTGCTGTGTGGTATACATACAATTGGATTGAGTATTCTATTACTGAAGATTCAATTTATTGTTTTGCTTGTCGTCATTTTTTATCTCTTACGAACAACCCAGGAACTATAATAGGGAAAATACCATTTGTTAATTATGGTTTAAAATGCTGGAAAGAACCAAAAAAAACTTTAAATAGTCATTGTAAAAATAAGAAACATTTATTAAGTATGAGTCGTTGGGTGGATTATCGTAATATTCAACAAAATGTACAACAATCAATTGCTTGTAGTCTGAATAAAGCTAGGCAAAACCGATTGCACGTTTATTTTTTGTTAAAATCTGCACTATTTCTTGCAAAACAAGGATTAGCCTTGACCTAAACAGACATAGGTAACTAGGTACCATCGGTATACCTATAATATATGTATTATGCGTATTAAAATAACTGAAAATCATTGAGCGATCTCGTGGGAATTGCGGCTATATGCAACATTAATCATAATATGGGCAGTTATAAATGGGGCAGTTATAAATGGTTTTTTCTTTAATTTTCAGCATAATTTTGATGAGTGTAAAAAAAGTTGTTCAGCACATAAGCATAGCACGATGGACGCTATTCGGGCAATAAAACAAACAGTAAATAAACAAGAGTTGACGATTGACAGTTTAAAATTAGGCATGAGTGCATGACTGTCATTAAAACTGAACTTAACTTGTTGACCGAAAGTGTCAACGTATTAAGAACCAAAGTGACGTCCACAGAAAGTAATATTATAATACATCGCTTTACCTACCTACAACAGTATAAAACATTAATTGTTTCATTTAACATTTGTTCAGAAAACACCGACAAGCAGTCGGAATATCACAATAGCTGCAAGCTCGGCAGACTAAAGTCTAGGATTTCAATCCTTGAAAGTAAATAGGAAATTATCAGATAGGTATTAGATATAATTACTATAATGATGTGTGCGTGTGTAGGAGAAGTGACAAAAAATGCAACACAGGTTATCTGTATGGACAACACTTTTCGGACTATTTTGTTGACGAGGGTGTACTCGGACGTGGGCGCCGCCGTGACTGTAAAAAATGAAAACCGTTTCGAGCGCAGCCCACCGAACACGTATCATCAGCATGGTATCACTGAAACCTCCTCGTCATTTAAGCCGGAAGGGCCGCCATCGGAATATTTGATTCCGAGACCACCAACAGAACGTACGATTCCGGGACCACCACCTCCAACTCCCTCGATAACACCGGCTGTTGGGCCACCACCGCCGCCACCTCCTCCGACCTCGTTGATGATGACGTCCGGTACTCAGCAGTTACGGATTGAGCACAGCGAGAAGTCGAGCTCGTCTGTAAAAGCGGCCAGTGATGATAAAAATACTACTAAAACTTACAGCCGGATTCCGATAACAGAGGAAATACTGAGGTCTGTGGTACTGAAGCCTGTAGTAAGACGCACCTAAGTGGTTATGTAAATTGTAAGTCCTTCGCCATTCGGATGCGGCAGTACACGTTTTTGGGATCCAGTTAAAGTTATTAGTTATGTTCAGTTAAACTTTTTGTATTTACTTTTTGCTTGTATAAAATAAATCTGTTATAATGAAAAATATTAATAAATAAATAATGTATGTTATAAATGTTATAAATATTATAAATCTGTTATGTCAAACATACCTATCGTGTATTTTTTTTAAGGTAGGTTTTCAACTTATCGTTACAATTATGAGTTATTAAAGCTTCACTAAAACTATATAATAATTATTTGAATCCTAAAAAGCTAGGTGCATAACAGTTAGCAATTTTGATGAAAATGTGGTCATGGATTCATATAACATTATGAAAAAGCTAAGTTTATAAAAATGTTTACATATCTAGAGAAAAAGTAGCAATTAAATACATTGGACGTGAGCATTATTGAAATACATAATCAATAGTTACCAATTTACCAACGATTAAATATTAGTTTTTATCGATTTTTATAATTCATAAAAGCATCAGATTCGCAGTTGTCTTATAAAGGTCAACCAAATCATATCTTAGAAAAAGATTTTAGTCGCGAGGGTGTTTGCCTAGCGAACTAAAATATAACACACAGTGGTGGCATGGTCCGTCATGGCTGGAAAGCAAAACGTTTAAGTGTTCAACATCATACATAGAAAACACGGAACACGTTAATGACGTTCAAAGTGAGGAAAAGACTGCAACAATCGTTGTGTGCACCTCACAAAGAGACGTGTCATTAGATATAAATAAATATTCGTCTCTGACTAAATTATTACATGTTGTTTCGTATTTATTACGATACAAAAATAATGCGTTATCAAAACTGAAAAATACCTCTCGTATTATTGGACCGCTGAACGTCAACGAGGTCGCATCGGCGACCAAAACTGTTATAAAAATTATACAACGGGCACATTTTTATATACAAATTGAAGAGTTAAAAAATAATCGCAATGTGTCGAAAAAAAGCAAGATGAATAAGTTGAATCCATTTATAGACGACAGTGGAATTGTGCGCGTGGGTGGTAGGTTGACAAATACGACGGATATCAATACTGATCAACGTTTTCCAATTATACTACCCAGTGACACAACATTTTCAAAATTAATCATGCTACATGAACATAAAAAATTAATGCATGCTGGGCCACATGCTACGCTTGCCGCAGTGCGCCTAAAGTACTGGCCAATCAATGGGCGAAGATGTGTAAGAAAGGTAATACATCAGTGCGTAACATGTTTTAAAGCACGTCCAAAAAATATATCACCAGTTATGGGTAATTTGCCCACGTTCAGAGTTAACCGCCCAAGTAGGTGCTTTGAAAATTGTGGTGTTGATTACGCAGGTCCATTCATGTTGAAATGCAGCAATCGACGAAACGCCGCAACTCAAAAGGCATATATATGCGTATTTGTATGTTTTGCAACAAAGGCGGTGCATTTGGAGGTGGTTTACGATTTGAGTACCGATGCATTTCTCGCAGCGTTAATATAAGATTATAAGATTTATATCCCGACGTGGTCTGTGCAAAAACATATACTCTGATAATGCTACGTGTTTCGTAGGTGCGAATAATAAATTAAGTGTAGCGGGATATCCTCCCGAACAGCCACTACTATTATTATTATTATTACTACTATTATTATTATTACTATTATTATTATTTTATCGGACGCCTAGCCGTTAAGCAGTAGTACTGTTGTAGTAGTCTAACGACATCCCGGCGATATTGTAGGCCGTGGCGATCGTCGCTTGTGATATTCTTTTGTTGTATTCCGAATTTAAATTATTAATTGTGTATTATGCCAGGTGATCCCGATAGTGGCGGGATACTGGTGAAGTGCTACGTATTTTTTTGTATTCATTAATATAAGTGTGATATCGTTTTTTTGGTAATATGCAATAAATGTCAACTATATTGGTATATTTGTTCATCTCGATTTAAGTACCCTCAGACCTACAAATTCAGAAGTGGCATTCGTTCGGGCAGTATTTGATATCAAGGTGTTTCGAAATTATAACGTGAGTGTGTATTATTTCATTATAAGTCGAAATGGCCGAAAATTCGGCTTCAACGTCTAAAGCTGGTCACGAGGTTTTGTCGCCGAGACGGTTGCGTAACGGTTCGGTTTTACCCAGTTCCAGTGACGTCATAACGTCAGTGAATAATCGCGCGAACGAAGATACCGATTCTCAACGACCATCGTCAGTGCTACCACAATCACACCCAGTACCAGTTGACAATCAGTTATTAACTAATGCACTGTTATCGCTAATGGAACAAAACAAAGTGTTGTTGTCGAGATTGGTAAATGATAGCGTACCACCGCTTATGCAGTCATGTGCACCCAATAATAATGGTTACTATGTTATGCCAGATTTTAATCATTCACTTACTGATTTTTCCGGACGTGAGTCTAATGCGGAGGCTCGAGCATGGTTGCATTCGATTGAGAGTGTAGCAAAATTACACAATTGGCCTGATAATTTTAAATTGGAAACAGTTCGGTCGAAGCTCATAGGCCCATCTCATAATTGGTACGTCGGTCGTACTTTTTCTAACTGGACTAGTTTTGTCGATCAATTTACTAACACTTTTGTGGGACGTGAGCAATGTACTGTTGATCGTGTTAAAATTATGTCTAGTCGTGTTCAGTTAAAAGGTGAATGTGTTATTGAGTACTTCCACCACAAAGTTCGGTTATGTCGCGAGATTTTATTGCCGTTTCAAGAAGTTAAGATGCAAATAATTGAGGGATTATATTATAACGATATGTGCAATTATCTCATGGCACGAACTCATTTGAGTGAAGATGATTTATTGACGGATATAAAATCGTATAATAATTTGCGAAATGCAAGGTCTAGTCGATTTCGGTCGGCAGAAACTACGGATTCGTTTAATAAGAACAATGGTTTTTCGTTTAACCGTCGCACAGATGTTATTAAGAATCGTGATACCGTTCAACGTTTACCACCTGAGATGAAGTCCAGTGTACCAAAGGATATGTCCAATGTCACATGCCACCGGTGTGGTATAAAAGGTCATATTGCTCCAGCGTGCACAGTCAAAGTACAACGAACTGAAAAACGATCCTGTTTCCGGTGTAATGGTCATGGACATCTAGCACGAGATTGTCCACAGAATAGAAGTAGCCAACATCCAGCCAGTCAGATGAGTGATCATGGTGAGAATGTGTCAATATTGGAAAGACCCCCCCAAGATATTGTACCCCCGTATACTTTAAGTGCCAAAATTATGTATCCTAATGGTAATTTTTCTAGCATAACTGCTCTTTTAGATACAGGTAGCCCTGTTAGCCTCCTTAAATCAATGGTAGTCTCGTATACATCTGGTATTAAGCCACCCCCCTCAGGTTTAATTGGTATAAATGGTTCTATGCTTAATATAATTGATGAATTTTTTGCTGACTTATATCACGTCGATCTTGATGCCCCAATTAATTTGAACTTTAAAGTAGTACCTGATAGCACAATTCAGACTGATTGTCTGTTAGGACGGAATTTTCTTGCACACCCTCGAGTTAACGTATCTGTAATAGATGGACAATTTACCATTACTTTTAAACAAACTGACAACGTTCCATTTAACGAAATATTATCTTTAAATTTTGACTTGAATAATTATAATGAATTTGACATTGACTTGAATATAAATGATAAATTAAGTAATGAAGTTATTACCAGTGTAAAAAAAATATATATTAATAATTATGTTAAACATTGTGCACAGGATATTGATGATGACCTCCCTGAAATGCATATACAGCTAAAAACCCATAATTCTTTTTATTTCCGTCCTCGACGATTATCATATTATGAAAAAGAAAAATTGCAAAAATACTTGATGACATGCTAAAAAAACAAATTATACGTCCGAGTACGTCCGAGTTTAGTAGCCCGATTGTTCTTGTAAAAAAAAAAAGTGGAGATCTACGACTTTGTGTCGACTATCGCGAACTCAATAAACATATTGTAAAGGATAGGTATCCATTGCCGTTAATTGACGATAATTTGGATTTACTCCGTGGGAAAAAGTATTTTACTTGTTTTGACTTAAAAGACGGATTTCATCATATTTATGTAGCTAAAGATTCGATAAAATATACTTCTTTTACAACTCCCCTGGGACAATTTGAATATTTAAAAATGCCATTTGGTTTAGCGACGGGTCCTGCTTGTTTTAGTAGATTTATTAAAAATATTTTTGAAGAATTTATCAGAAAGAAAGAAGTAATTGTTTATTTTGACGACATTATGGTGGCCACTGAAACTATAGACGAGCATCTTGATATATTAGCTCGAATATTAACCACCATGAAAAACAAAAAATTAGAAATTCGCTTAGATAAGACTCAATTTTTAAAATCTGAAGTTATTTATTTAGGTTACCGCGTTAATGCTGATGGCATTCAGCCAAACCCCAAAAACGTTACTATTATTGATAATTACCCTATACCGTCGAATCAAAAAGAACTCCATAGTTTTATCGGACTTGCATCTTATTTCCGGCGATTTATTCCAAACTTTGCGTTATTAACTCAACCATTATATAAACTATTAAAAAAAAATATTATTTATGAATTTGGGGAGGAACAACTAAAATCATTCGATATTATTAAATCCAAACTTAATGCTCAACCACTTTTATCAATTTATGACCCTAACGCTCAAACCGAATTACATTGTGACGCGAGTAGTCAAGGGTATGGTGCAATATTGCTGCAACGACAAAATGACAATAATTTCCACCCTGTTTTCTATTATAGCCATCGAACCACTGACGTAGAATCTAGATACCACAGTTATGAACTCGAAATGCTGGCAATAGTAAACGCTGTTAAACGATTCCATATTTATTTACAAGGTGTCCACTTTAAGATTGTCACTGATTGTAACAGCGTTACATTAACTTTACGTAAGAAGGATATCAATCCGCGTATTGCAAGGTGGGCGTTATTTCTACAAAATTATTCGTATGAGATAGAACACCGTTCTGGGTCAAAAATGCAACACGTAGATGCACTAAGTCGTTGTCGACACATATTGGTATTGGAAGGATGTACTTTTAACCAAACACTCGCTATTAGGCAAAGTACTGACCCCGAAATTAAAAATCTAATTAAAACACTTGAAAAATCGGAACATCCCTTATTTGAAATGCGTAATGGGTTAGTGTATAGGAAGCACGGTAACAGACTTTTGTTCTATGTTCCAGCTGGCATGTATGAACAAATAATCCGAACATGTCACGATGATATGTGTCACATAGGTGTTAATCGTACAATAGAATTTATAAAACAAGTTTATTGGTTCCCGAAGTTGGCTGAACATGTAAAAAGATATATTAAAAATTGTTTAAAATGTATTATATTTTCTCCCAAGGAAGGGAAAGTGGAAGGATTGCTAAACATAATTGATAAGGACAACAAGCCATTCCAAACTATTCACATTGATCATTACGGCCCACTCAATAAAACAAAAAGTCGTTTTAGGTATATTCTAGTCGTTGTAGACGCTTTTAGTAAATTCCTTAATTTATATCCCGTTCGTTCTGTCACCACTAAAGAGACTTGTTCGAAACTAGCACAATATTTTTCATACTACAGTAAGCCAGTTAAAATTATATCCGATCGTGGATCGTGTTTTCGATCTGACGCTTTCCGAGAATTTTGTACACAACATGAAATTAAACATATTATGACTGCAGTAGGATCGCCGCAGTCGAATGGCCAGGTAGAACGATATAATCGTAGCCTCACGGTAATGCTATCTAAGTTGATGCATGAACATAGCCAAAATTGGAACGAACATCTAAATAAGATACAATTTGCAGTAAATAATGCTCACAATAGATCCATCAACAACACACCAAGTAAACTTCTTTTTGGTATGAATCAGGTAGGAAACACTAATGACTATGTTAAAATTTATTTAGAAACATTAAACGAAAATGGTAACGATAGAGAATTTGAGACAACTAGACAAAACGCATTTGATACTACACGACAAAACCAATTAAAAAATAAGGCCTACTATGATATTAAACATAAGCAAGCCAATACTTATTCTTTAGGCGACTATGTTATGGTAAGAAACGTTGATACAACTCCAAATACGTGTAAAAAACTTATACCAAAATTTAAGGGACCATATAAAATACTTAAAATATTACCCAACGATAGATATGTTGTGGCTGATATTGACGGATATCAAGCAACACAAATACCCTTAAATACTGTTATTGCTGCCCGAGACATAAAACCCTGGGTTACATTTAAGAAAAATGACTAATTATTATTTTAATTTGTAACTGTATTGTATACTTTATTTATTTTGTATTGTTTATATTTTAGTATGTGAACATTTTGATTATTATTTTGTAATTATATAAATTGTATAGAATAAGATCATGATCGAGGTCGATCAATATTGTCAGGAAGGCCGAGTTGTAGCGGGATATCCTCCCGAACAGCCACTACTATTATTATTATTATTACTATTATTATTATTTTATCGGACGCCTAGCCGTTAAGCAGTAGTACTGTTGTAGTAGTCTAACGACATCCCGGCGATATTGTAGGCCGTGGCGATCGTCGCTTGTGATATTCTTTTGTTGTATTCCGAATTTAAATTATTAATTGTGTATTATGCCAGGTGATCCCGATAGTGGCGGGATACTGGTGAAGTGCTACGTATTTTTTTGTATTCATTAATATAAGTGTGATATCGTTTTTTTGGTAATATGCAATAAATGTCAACTATATTGGTATATTTGTTCATCTCGATTTAAGTACCCTCAGACCTACATAAGTGATTTAAAACAATTGATGTCATCCGAAAGCCATAAGGATCGCGTTCATCAAGTAATGACCAGTCACGAAATGACATGGTACTTCATTCCACCAAGAGCGCCACATTTCGGCGGCCTGTAGGAGGCAGCCGTACGAAGCATAAAAAAAACATTTGAACCGCAACGTGGCACTCGTAAAATTAACATACGACGAGTTTTATACCTTATTAGTGCAAATCGAAGCGTGTTTAAACTCACGACCGCTCACCCACTTGTCTACCGATCCTCTAGATTTTTCCGTCCTTACTCCTGGCCATTTTTTAATAGGAGACTCACTCGTGTCATTACCAGAACCCGACATAAGTGATTTGGCTCACAACTTGTTGTCGCGGTGGCAAAAGGTTCAAAATATTGCTCAACAAATTTGGAGGCGTTGGAGTATTGAATATTTGAGTCAACTTCAGGAGCGTAATAAGTGGGACAATTCTTCGATAAAAGTGGGCTCAATGGTAATATTAAAGGATACAAATTTACCTCCACTACAATGGAACCTAGGCCGCGTAGTCGACGTATTTCCGGGCAAGGATGGTGTGGTACGAGTTGCAAACTGCAATGGTCAATATAGCGAGTGGGCCAAAGAAGAGAGCTGTGAGATTATTGTGTCCGTTGCCAATCCAAGACAATGACGAATCTGAGCCAAAATGATTCTAAATAAAAATGTTTATATAAAAATAAATTTAAATCAATGCTTATTTGTTGATTTTGGTAAACTAGGCAATTATTATTATTAATTTATTATTTTATTATTTTTGTGCTATTCAACTATAGTGTAAATTTGTTCAATCAATATTTATATGAATTTATTATTTATTATGTATTATTATATTGAGTTCAGTATCCCTTTTGATTGTGGGCTAAATTGCATATTATCTTTAAATTATTCAATTATTGATAAAGTATTTTTGTTCTATTTAGCGACCGTGACCTAAATTATTTTATTATATTGAAGACTTTACTTCAAGGTGGCCCCTATGTTCAATGTACAGGTAATAATTATTATCGATGATCGTCGTTATCACGAATATTGATAGTACTTATTACGTCGCCCTGGGTACGAGCGTCTAGAGACAGCCCCCTCGGAGGAGTTTCTCTTATCACAAAACCATTATCACATAACCAAGGTGGATATATATATATATATAACCTTGCACATAACCAATCATTATCACGGTCACAAAGTTTAATACGTAATATAAAATAAATAAATAAATATGTTAAATTGTTAATATAAAATAGTTACTTAATATTACATCGTAAGATTTCATAATTTCAATAGTATTGTATTGTTTCACTATAGTATTACACTCAGTATAAATTTGTAATACGTTGTTAAGATTGGTAAGTCATCCAAAAAACTAAATAAAAATTTATAAAATTAAAATTATTATAGTATAAAAATTAGTAGAAAATTAATTAAAGTATAAATTAAAATATGTAGTGTTATTAACTATGTATTAACCAAGATTGAAATATCCGATTATTTCACCATGGTATTAATTAGGTCTTATTTTGTATAAGTGTGGTCAGAATCAATATGAATGTAGGGAGTTTGATCATTTCCTTTTAAATCGGCGATTATTTGATTTCTCATTGTTAATGTAGGTTTATTTAATCTTTGTTCTTCTGGTGCTTGTACTCTTTGTTTTTTGATGGAATAAAACCGTAACTGTTTTTCTACATTTTTGTTAACAGGTTCCTGATTTTCTACATTTTTTATTAAATTATTTTCTCCTTCATACAATATGCCTAAACCTGTATCAATAGAAGCGTTGATTTTTGTTAGCTGCTGGGAACTTAATGTGCTTGCTTGGGACATAAACATGTTGTAGAATTCGACGGAAATAGAGCGGTGACAATAATACTTCCTTGTAGTTACAGTTTTATTTTTATTAAATTTTACTCCTCTGTGTTGAGCAAACCTAGTTGAAGTGCTTATTTCTTCCCTCTCTCTCCAATCATTAAATTCTACAATTAATTAACAAAATATTTAAACATAGTTATAACACTGTAATAAATATAATATACAATTTATTATAATATTTTTAAAATTGTATCTTTACCTTGTAATGAAGCAAAATTATGAGAAGTTATTTCTAACTGAGGATTATTTTTCTCAATGCCAGTAAAATGGGTGACTTTTATATGTCGAGCTAAATTATATTTTGTTTTTAATTGGATGTTGCAGTATGCACATTCAAAATACATAATTAAAAAATATATCAAAGAACAATGTGTTAAAATATTTAAAAATATAAAATACAAAAAAACTATAATTTACTATAATATTTAAGAAACAATGTCCATGCTACAAGGTATTCATACAGAAAGTGTTACATTAATAAGTAAGAAAATTTCCACAGGAAATAAAAATTAATACAGATAACAGTTGAAAAGGGTTTTACCTGTATTAAATAAATACTGTGTATATTACAGTACATATGTATTTTAGGTAATAATAGACAAAATATACAAAAATTAACTAAATAAATTTCTTTCATATAGATTATGTTAATAAATTTATATTGTACATTTTTCAAATAATTTGAATTTAATTTGGCGCTCACTGATAACGTATTGACCATATTAATGGTATTAAACTTTGTGACCGTGATAATGATTGGTTATGTGATAATGGTTTTGTGATAAGAGAAACTGCTCCGAGGGGGCTGTCTCTAGACGCTCGTGCCCTGGGTCGGGAAATAAAAGCACGGTTCGCCACTTCATGTTCAACGTCGCATCGGTGACAATACCGACCAATATATGTGACGTGGAATAATAACAGGTTATTAATTAATTATAATAGTGTTTATTATTCAATTATAACAATAAATTATTATCATTCTAGTCCACTAGTTCATTTTTTAAAAATATTTATTCAATTTCAAACTGAGCCGAAACAGTCACAATAATTTTAAAAGATATGATAATAATAACAATAATAATAATTATCAGAACTACAATGCTAATAGAAAAAGAAACTTTTAAAATTTTAAAAATAATATATTTGATAGAAATAATTACTATTACCAGTCAAATGAAAATTTCAATGGTAGACAAAATTTCAATAACAGGCAGTTCATGACTCATGTGTAATCAAAATCGTAACACAGGTTTTAAAAACAATAATAATTTTCATCATCCTCACACCATCGGGAATAATGTTAACAAAAGTTAATTTAATAATCCACAAAACCAAAATTATGATAATAAAAAATTTAATTATTCAAATCAACATTATAAGCCAGATAGTATTATGAATAATCCCAATCTACCAAATTCAAGTCAAAATAATGATTCCTTGAATAAAATACCATTTAATAATCCAAAAAACACGTAAGTCATTAGGCCAAAGAAAAAAAGTTGATTATTATTACAAATGCAAATTCGGTAAATTAAGAATTTGGATTCAAAATATAAATAAGGACAATTAGCCATTAGTTTAAAATGTATAAACTATAACATGTTTTTATTTAGCTTTTTTAATTAAAGGTTTTTAATCAACTTCGAACACTGTCTGTTTGTCTGCACGATTTATCGACAGCGGCTAAACGTACGGGGATAAACTTAGTATATACTGTATCAGGTTCACGAGTTGGTTTTGCACGACTAAAATCTTTTTCTAAGATATGATTTGGTTGACCTTTATAAGACAACTGCGAATCTGATGCTTTTATGAATTATAAAAATCGATAAAAACTAATATTTAATCGTTGGTAAATTGGTAACTATCGATTATGTATTTCAATAATGCTCACGTCCAATGTATTTAATTGCTACTTTTTCTCTAGATATGTAAACATTTTTAAAAACTTAGCTTTTTCATAATGTTATATGAATCCATGACCACATTTTCATCAAAATTGCTAACTGTTATGCACCTAGCTTTTTAGGATTCAAACAATTATTATATAGTTTTAGTGAAGCTTTAATAACTCATAATTGTAACGATAAGTTGAAAACCTACCTTAAAAAAAATACACGATAGGTATATTTGACATAACAGATTTATAATATTTATAACATTTATAACATACATTATTTATTTATTAATTTTTTTCATTATAACAGATTTATTTTATACAAGCAAAAAGTAAATACAAAAAGTTTAACTGAACATAACTAATAACTTTAACTGGATCCCAAAAACGTGTACTGCCGCATCCGAATGGCGAAGGACTTACAATTTACATAACCACTTAGGTGCGTCTTACTACAGGCTTCAGTACCACAGACCTCAGTATTTCCTCTGTTATCGGAATCCGGCTGTAAGTTTTAGTAGTATTTTTATCATCACTGGCCGCTTTTACAGACGAGCTCGACTTCTCGCTGTGCTCAATCCGTAACTGCTGAGTACCGGACGTCATCATCAACGAGGTCGGAGGAGGTGGCGGCGGTGGTGGCCCAACAGCCGGTGTTATCGAGGGAGTTGGAGGTGGTGGTCCCGGAATCGTACGTTCTGTTGGTGGTCTCGGAATCAAATATTCCGATGGCGGCCCTTCCGGCTTAAATGACGAGCAGGTTTCAGTGATACCATGCTGACGATACGTGTTCGGTGGGCTGCGCTCGAAACTGTTTTCATTTTTTACAGACACGGCGGCCCCCACGTCCGAGTACACCCTCGTCAACAAAATAGTCCGAAAAGTGTTGTCCGTACAGATAACCTGTGTTGCATTTTTTGTCACTTCTCCTACACACGCACACATCATTATAGTAATTATATCTAATACCTATCTGATAATTTCCTATTTACTTTCAAGGATTGAAATCCTAGACTTTAGTCTACCGAGCTTGCAGCTATTATGATATTCCGACTGCAGCTTGTCGGTGTTTTCTGAACAAATGTTAAATGAAACAATTAATGTTTTATACTGTTGTAGGTAGGTAAAGCGATGTATTATAATATTACTTTCTGTGGACGTAACTTTGGTTCTTAATACGTTGACACTTTCGGTCAACGTGTTAAGTTCAGTTTTAATGACAGTCATGCCTAATTTTAAACTGTCAATCGTCAACTCTTGCTTATTTACTGTCTGTTGTATTGCCCGAATAGCGTCCATCATGCTGTGTTTGTGAGCTAAACAACTATTTTTACACTCATCAAAATTGTGCTGAAAATTAAATAAAAACCATTTATAACTGCCGATATTATGTGTCCATTCGATTGTTCTTAAGTTATTTGTTTCATACTTGTAAATCTCTAAACATGGCCAGTTTTTTCACTTCATGATTAGACAGTTCTAGAAAGTATTGAATAAAATGAAGATATTCTTAATTAAAAAATAATTCTCAATATAATTTAATCATATTATGAAAAACTAACCTTCTATTGATTTGTATTTAGTCCTAGATCGACCACTTCCCGTTTCCGCATCATAAAACTGGTCATCCTATTAATATAAATAGGTGCTATTATAGTACTTAGTTTTTATTACATCGTAGGTATATTTTGAGTACTATGATATACTCTATACTACCTACCTTTAAATAATGTTTGTACATGCCTATCTTACTTAAAAAGTTTGGACTAAGAAAATTAAACATATCGCTAGTACGTTTCCGAAAACATTAAGTGAAATAATGATCGATCATTCACAAAACGTGTTGGGTCCCCCAATTTTCAATTTCAATTCTCATTGACTTATAAACCGTTTTGCATTTTTTAAACACTATCATACAGTTATAAAATACAGAAAGAACTCTTACAAAAAAAAAAATAATTGTTTTATTTAAATACTACATCATGTTATAAAACATATTTAATTGCCATCATTTCCGTTCTAATTGTTTCCCATCTCAAACCTACAGGACTATGCTAATAGTAGGTTAAATACGCCAAGCTATTGCATTATAATATATAATATGTATTATGTTTTGTTTACCTCCAAATCCTCTTTTATACATTGCTCACAGTTACAATGCTTGGTAATTGCGTTCTTGTTCCTGAAATACATATACGACATCCCTGCAGCGACACCGATAAAGGAAACTCCCGACCAAAATTCTATTGAAAAATTCATTTTTCGAAACTTTGGAACGTCAGAAATGCTACTAATAATTAAGTCTTTGTTTATTCGTACACCGTAGTGATGTATACATAATATTATTATTATTTTTCGTTTTGATGTTTAAACATTCAAACCAGATAATATATAAAAGACAATTATCGTTTAATTTATAAAGTCTTAGTTTTTTATCAAAATGCTTGAGATTGTTAAGAAAATTTGAATATATATGATTATTATGTCCAAGTCTGATAGTAGGTATTAAATAACATATTAATTAATAACTATTAACTAATAATTAGTTGTACTTCAACATTTCATAGCGAATCTTGTAAATTAGTAATTACCAAAAATTACATATATTTTTTTCGTTTTAAACTCGATGAAATCATGCTTAAAACATTTGAAAAAAATAATTTACAAAAGACATGTTTTAAACGATTAAAACAGTTTTTTTGATTTTTTTGAAATAATCATGTTTTTTATCAACTCTGCTTATAATATAATTTTGATAGAATGCCTTTCCGCTTTTCTTTAGATAAATTGGGATATACATCATATCACTATCGTTATCGTTTTCAATTTGATTTTTGTTCAGTATAGGTAAATTTGGTAATTCTACTCTTGCTGTTTGTTGAAAATTCGACACCCAAAAATCTTAAAATTTGTGTAGGATCGTCTTAAGATAATATATAATAAAGATACAAGGATTTTGGTGCAGAAAGTAATTACATTTTTTCCTTTAAGGATTTCTGTGTAAATTCCTTTTTTGTAAGTGTATCTGGAAGTTATTATGAAAAAAGAAGCCTTATTATGTTAGGTTCAGCAATTTGTTTAACATCAATGGGTAATTTTATATTTCTACAATTAGAAAAAGCTTTAGTGATATACTGATATCTGAATACTTAACTGTTTTAATATATGATGTATACATATATTATTCAAACCAAGTGAGTGTCGATATTTATATCTAAGTCTGATAAAAAGGTATTATCCCCTTTTATTATAACTTAGAATTTAGATGATATCATAATTTTACGCGTCAAGATTTCTCTAAAAAGTAAAAACGATGTCGTTTGCAATACGCATAAGAATATGTGATAAAATATTATGGCAAATAATTAATAAGTACCTACCTAATAATAATGGAGGGTTTATTAGGGGACGACTGTATGGGGATGTAGTATCGAAAATCGGGAATATTCTAATCCCAAAAATTAATATTGTGATGTATTAATATAAATACTGTATATGTATTGGTATAGCTGTGGTATTTGTTTTATATACGTATAAAAAGTGGACTGCAATTTTCAGAGAGTGTGTAAAACGAAATGTTTTTCGAAGACTGGACGGACTTCAGACATTATTATATC